>VXBL01002916.1:598995-620968 GCA_013400195.1 Aramus guarauna
TTGGGGGGGGGGTGGGGTTTGTTTGTGTTGGGTTTTCTTACCTCCCTGACACCACCAAGTGTCGCATCTATATCTGCTGTCGCATCCAGGCATCTCCCTCCTCCTCCTGCACGGTGTTCTGGTGAAGTTCCAGTGGAGCACTGGTGAGGTTGGTGGGGTACAAGCTGGTTTTTGTGTGAGCAAAGAAGGTCTGAGCTAAGCCAGACGGTTTGGTTTCCTTCTCCCTAAGCATTCAGTATTTATAAATACAGCCCTTGGGTTACCAGAAAATCTTGTGTCTTAGCAATCAAAATCCCAACTAGTTCCTTCCAGAGAGACACTTTCATCACCAGGGGAAGCAGATGTGGCCGTCAGACCCTTGTTGCTGTTTCCTGGGATGAAGCATCAGGATCTGCGGTTGGATTAGATGATCGTTGCAGGTCCCTTCCAGCTGAATGCTCCTCTCTTCTCCTCCTCCTCCATTCTCGTGCAGGCAGGACTGGGGACCTGGAACAGGACTGGGCTGTAGATCCCAGATGGTATCTCCATTACTTTGGAGGGGTGAGAGAGATTTTTCTTTGCTAGGTGCTCACTTTCTGTCTTATAC
This sequence comes from Aramus guarauna, assembly GCA_013400195.1. Taxonomy (NCBI): domain Eukaryota; kingdom Metazoa; phylum Chordata; class Aves; order Gruiformes; family Aramidae; genus Aramus; species Aramus guarauna. Next base: position 599,582 of record VXBL01002916.1, read on the forward strand.
CCTAAAGCCTGAGAATTAGTCATCTTGACTCTGATTTCACCAGTGAATGGAGCATGGTCACAAAATGCAGTGAATCTCCTACTGTAAAACTGAAGTGGATTCAACTACAGAATTTTTATTTCACAGAAAAAAATAATATGTGGTCTTCATTGAATTTCAAGGGGAATGTAATTTGACATTCTCCTCTATGAAATGCCAGGAAAAAATAATTTAGGAAATATATTAATTTTTGTAATTTCTGGGAGAAATTGAATTTTAGGGATTCACCATCAGTAGATTATTTCATGACACATCAGTGTTAAGGCATAGATCATTAAGAGTTTGTATCATGTTTCGTTGCTTGTATATGTCAGAATAATTAATTATCTAGTTCTGATTATTTATATTGGAATCACTAAGGCAATTTGTTTTTAAGTCTTTTTCTAGGTTAAAATACCTTCTCTCCAAATTATGATTAAATACTTTACCACTCTACAGCACAATAGATATGTTAATATAAGAGTATGAAAATAAAACCTTCAGGATTCAAAACCGTGAGCAGAGTGGTTGTGGTTGTGGAATATATTAGGAGTACCTTCCCTGAATTTGCATATACTTTCGAAGCATTTTGAATCTGAGGAAAAGAGCTTTTTCCTTTTGTCTTGCTTGGGCTTTGGTTTTGGTTGAGGGTTTTGTTATAAGTTTGACCAAATATATTTGACAAACTCTTCTCCTCACTTAGAGTCAGGTAAGAGGATTGAATGGTCTCCGTTCACCACGATAAAGACAGTGGGTGATGAATTTACCGGTAAAATGGCAAGTGAATGGAGGATTGAGAGGTGATAGCAGGTACAAAAGACATTTCAAAGCAGGAAGGTACTTAATGTTGAATTTTGTAGAGTACCTGGGAAATGACTACAGGTTGTCCTCTTGAATCAGTATGCTTTTAAAGCTTGTAAGCTCGTTTTCTAAGGAAAACCGGTTCAGTTTTCCAGGCTGTCTGGTTCTTAGGCTTTTTCCAGACATCTACCGGTTGTGTTCCCCTCCAGCCACATCCTTTCTCTGCACCTTGGATGAAATGTGACCCAGTAGGACGGTGCGCCTTTACCATGGTCTCCGTCCCTTCCCGTGATGGCGAGGGAGTCGTTCTCTCTATTTCTAGCTAAACAAATATAAAAGTTTGATTTTATTTCTTATTGCCTCTCAAGCATCCTTCTCCCTTCGTCCTCCTGTGCTCTGTGAGATGCCCCGTTCGGGGGTGACGATGGCTCTGCCTGGAGTCCCAGACACCCCAGGGGAGTGGAGCAGCATCCCCCTCCGTGACAGCACCCACGCAGAATCCAGGGTTCGTTCTGCCTAAAGGCAAGTCAAAACCTGTAAGAAGTGCTTTAGTAATGGGAATGTCAGCAGACCCCTGAGTACAATGATGCTGCTGGATGCTTTCATAAATCTAAGGTTTAGGGATGACAGTTATGATGCATGGCATTGGGAGAATGCGAAACTGCAGTCATTAAACAAAAATGGGCTTTTAAACTAATGGCAGCTGCCTAAACAGTTTTGCAGTGAAGCAGATTCCCTTAGGCTACCATTCTTCAAATAATACAGGTTCTACTGACTTTAAAAAACCAAGAAAATATTTTGTTTTGGTGCTGTAGCACTGCTTTTACATTCATCCCAAAGGTCAGGGTGCTAAGTGTTTGCTAGTTTTTAAGCTGGAGGTGTTAGAAAATAATGAATGGCAATGTTCCCAGATAATGCATTCGCTGTTACTCCCCTGAATTAAGCCACCTGCGATACCAAGGATTCACACCTGTTCCTAGATGGGTTTCCAAGTGAGTATGGGGGCACTTTTCTCCATCCAAACTCGGCTGTGTTTAACCCAGTAGGTAGTTCTGCACAATGGCTCTGTTATACAGAATTTTATCCAAATATCTCCATCAAAATCTGTTCCAACTCCTGCTGGTTTCAAATGATACACAATAAAGAAGCATGTCGCCTTGTCTGCTTTGAAGCCATCATTCCCAGCCTAAAGCTGGAGGTGTAAAGATGTGTGCATTGCCTTTTCCTTCATGCCAGAGATATCCTGATAAAGATACCTGTGATCTGAATTGTGTTGGCTGGTTCCTTGAAAAGACATTTCAGGAACGCTCGGAGGTTGCAGAAGGCCAACCAATTCTCAGCCGCTCACTTGCACGTCTTGCATAACTTTTACTTTCCCCTGCGCAGGCTTGGTTTCTTCCTGAAAAGAGCATGTTATAGCTCTGTCTCCCTGCCCCTCCTTGTTCTTCAGCTTAATCAGAGCCCATCATCTTTTTTCTTTCCTTTTTTTTCCCCATTTTATTACAAGGAATAGAGGAGAGGATAAAATAACCCAGACTATAAGAGGATGCCAAACAGTAGAACTTGGTTGTTTTGTGTCATCTCTCTTTATGCCATACACTGCTCTGAACTCACTTCTTTCCCTGTAAGCTCAGTTTCAGCCTTGCTGAGTAACTTCAGACTGATTTTTAATTTTTTTTTTTAATTATTATTTTTTAAAATCAAACAGTTCCATTAGAAATGTATGTGAAATCCATTGTGAACAGTCACATTTCACTTTGAAGCCCTCCATATCATGAGATGATGACAGTTTGAAGTTGGATGTTGTAACACTCCCTAGTTTTTCTAGGAGCACTGTGAGGCCAAGCAGAGGTGGGGAAGGATGCGCTGGAGGTCTCCTGCTGTGTTGGGGATGTTGAGCGCTGCTTCCAGAACCTGAAACGTTCTCTTCTGAACGTCACCTGCAGTCCTGGCTCTCTGCAGAATTTGGCTGTCCTGTAAGACCTGGATAACATACTGCTTCTTTCCACCACTTTTCTTTTCTCCTTTGCTTCCCTAGTCTGTCTTAACCATAAATGTGTTTTCTGTGGGCAGTTCTTTGTGGATGAGGAGAGCTATCTAACTGCAATGACTCCATCCAGGTTTTTTTCTTCCTGGGGAGTATGCTTGAGTCAGGAGAGGAGAGTGGAAAAGGAAAAGTTAAATTAACTGTAACAGGAACATTTGAACAGATGGCTGACCTTTTGTAACACCAAGAACCTTTTAACTTTAGAAATTTGCATGCTGTTTTAAGTTTGTCATGTTCTTTAGGACCATCTGAGCTTAGACATACAACGCAATTTTTATTAGCATACTGCGAGGCTTTGTTGCTTAATTTCCCTGCTGTCTGAAACACTAAACTTTAGGTGGAATGAGCAGGATCCAGGAGCATCGATGGGATTAACTGCCTTTGTGCCAACTTTCTTTAAACCCCTGGAAGCTGAGGGAGGAGGGATGTTCCTGGTCATGCTGGAAGGAGCTCAGCTCCTCCACTTTGCTCACTGCCCAGGGAGAGCTCAGCCCTTGCACGGACGAGGGCCATGCAACAGTTAATTGTGGGCAGGGCAGAGACAGATGATCATCCTGTTCCAAATCACTTAACCGTCTTAAGGGTCTACCCTTGCCTGCCTGAACGAGACAACTAATCTTTCAGTGAGCTGCACAAGTGAGCGCTGAGCTATATATGGTACGAAGAGAGAGGTGACACAAAATGATCAAATTCCCTTATCCCACCTCTCCCCAAAGAGCTGTGCACCATATGCCTGCTTAATGGTGGAAAAACATCACTGTTTGGAGCAAATTGTTTCAGGCTATGGGGGGTTCGCCGTCCTCTGCAGGCTTTTAGGTCAGGTCTTCTGAAAACATGTGTAGGCCAAACGGGTGGTGACTGAATGCGGAAATTCTTGGAGAAATTCTTGGAAGCAAGAGGTATCAGACTAGATCAGTGGTTTTCAATACTTTTTGTGAGATCACAGCAAATTCTTTTGTGCTTTGGACGCTTGTGCAGCGATTTGGAAGAACAGTATCTGCATGGTGGCCACACGTGAAGTCCTTGGCACCGTCCTGGAGAGCTGCTGGGATAAGTGATGATGAGGGTCTCGTCTGGAACTCAGCGAGTCAAGGGTGGAGGAAAACTGTGAAGCACTTGGAAATTGTCTTTATAAGGAGCACACCATGTTAGTCCACCAAAAAGTGAAGGAAAAAAATAATCTGCATCAGTGCGGTGCGTATTTCTTTTAGAGAGGTCTGGTTTATCACTACTGCTGGCTCTTCTTAATTACTGCTAATGCTTCTGCAGGCTGTGCACTTGGAGATGGAATGTGGCTGGCCTGAATTCAGGGCGCAGAGGCTTTTATCAGGGCCACTCAGAGACAGGCCATCTGCAAGATGTATTTATTTTTTTTCTTATTTGTCTTCTCTAAATAAAAACGTGATGCTGTGAGAATGTCCGCTCCATCCTATTGCTTCACTCCACTGAAGTTGCCATTTTCTGACAAACCGCTTTAGAAAGTTATATTTGGTAAATGGCTGTTTACTTAATTCCTCTCCTATCATTGCTGCTTGCCTGTGAAACCCAAATCTGTTTGCGTGCGAGCTCAACTGTGGCTCAGTTCAGAGGATTCTTTAAACTGTAGTTGTTTTCTCCTCTATTTGCTTTTTTAAGCTCCTTTTCTGTCGCGATAGAGGAACTGGAGGTACCTCATATCTGATGAAGGTAAATCCAGTACCTGCTGAGGACTGTTAGAAGCTGCAACAGCCACGTGGTTGGGCTTCCTTGCTTACCCCAGGTGTTGGAGCTTCAACACTGTTGGCATCATGCAGCTATTACACAGCGTAACAAGGATTAGCTTTGCAGGAGTGAGTTTCTTGTGTCTGCAGAAAGCCATGTGAAGCTCCATGAAGGAGCAGCGACCCATATTGGTTCCCAAAGTCCTGCTGGCTCAAGTCCTCAGCCAACAAGGGAGACTACTTCGGCAAAATTGGCTTGTCAGGAGGAGACTTGGGAGAAGAAGGGTTTGGTGGGGTTTTGTTTTGTTTTAAGAAAAGTGATTTCCTTGGGCTCGGTACCCTCTCTGAAGTGAACTTACCTGCTTGGGACACTGGGATTTGTTTTAGAAATAAAATACTCCATCATGGAGCTCTGTGCAAAACGGTGCTGTTCAAATCGCTGGGGGAAAAGGGGTAGTCCCTTGGTGACACCGGTTGTTTGAAGTTTTTTCTTAAACTGATAAACTCTCCTTGGCAAAGTGAGCTTAAGCACGGCTTAACATGTTTTGTCCATAGATACTGCAATATAACCCAGCTTTGGCCACCCTAGCCTAGCAATGGGTGTTTCTAGAAGAAGAGACAACATAGGGACTGTAGTTATAAAGGGAAATGCAATTATAAAAACAAAAGAGCAAACAGTTGGTTGTAATCTATAAAAATTGATACTTATTGCTGTCAGGTTCACCTTCTGTGCCTTAAGGTTTTCTCATTGGAAGCAGTTTCTGTAAATACCATCTCTTTCCTTCCCCTTGGAGAGATCTCAAATGGCCAGGCTTGAATTGTTGACTGGGTAATCAATAGACTTTAATCTACATGACAGAGTTTTTTCCTTGAAGTTGGTTCTTTCTGTACTGGAGATAACATGTCTAAAGCAAATGTAAAATGTAGAAGGGTTAGATTCGACTTGACTCACTCTTACGATATGCTCTTACAATTTTGCAATGTGAATGTCTTCTAAAACAATTACGGTTATTGCTAAGTGGACATTAAATGATTAATCTACTAGCAGACAGCCAGCGCAGTAGTGTCTTTGAAACCATTTTTGAGGAGCCTTTTCCCCACTGTTCTTTCCCTGCAAGACTGGTTTAAAGATAAGATTCTGACAATAAAATAAATTGTGATTTGTAGCCTGGTTCTCTTTCAGTCTGTCTTTGCTTCAGCATTGCGCTTCTGTCTTGCACTGAAAAGCATGTAATGAAAGGGGTTTAAAGTCTGCCCTGAGCCAGAAGAACATTCAATCTTGTATTTCATTTGAGACATATGCTTAAATTATCATGGGGTTGGCTGGATTGATTTGTGCACTTAGATCCATGCTTAATCTGGGTGAATAACGATGCTTGAGAGGTTTTTTTGATGGGAGGTCACCGGTGCTCTTCTTTGTGAGTTGGTGGCATCATGTGCAGAGCATGTGAAAATATTCATCCATCGTTTTACCGTCTGGAGTAGTCCTTGTACTGGGAATATCTGCTTACGTCCTGGCTTTCTTCTCATAAAGTCTCTCCGCTATGTGGCGCAGAGGGAGAATTTCCCAGCGCTTAGTTAAGGAGCTGAATTTGCAGCTGAATTTAGCGAGATGACTAAACACTTCAAAATGCAATGTTTTGTGAGAGAAAAGGCAAGACTGCAGAAAAAAACCTCCAGTTTGGTTCCTCATACGTTCTGTAAACTTGTACATTTTTAACATTTTTATAGCTACAGTCATAACACTACGTACTACGTTGCATCGTAACAACTGACTCAGAAAAATCCTCTGGTGTCTGTTGATCCGTGGACTTGCTTACATGCTAGTGCTGGTTTTAATTGTCTTTCTGTTTGAGGAGATGTCCTCAGAGTATCTCCTCAGGTTAGAGGTTAAGCTGTTTCTCATTACTTTGAATAGCAATGATACGTTTGGTTGTACACCCAGTTGAGCCAGATTGGAGCTGGTGAGCAGCAGTGGAGCTGGGCATAAGTCATGGAGTTACTCATATAGCTTCTTACCCTTTCCTTAAGTTGTTCTGGTTAATAATACAACAGTATAATAAGAGTTCTGGATGATAGTAGGTTTGCTGCTCTGCCTTGTGTGATGGCAATTCTGTTGTTGCACAGGTTTTGAGTTTAACTCTCAATAAAGTGCAGGCACAAAGCCCATGACTGTGTGTATGGTTGATGGAGCTACAAATCAGATCACACCCATGGTGTGGTAGTGAAATGAAGGGCTCATGACGTGGTGGGGCGCGTTAAAAAGCATTTGGTGTTGGTCTAGGCAAGAACTGCATCTCCTTGTTGGGAATATTTTCTCATCCCCTAAAGGCAACCCTGTGCTCTGATAGTGACGCTTTTGTTGGAGGAGAAGGTGGTTTAAAAACTGGCTCATACTGCACACTTTTTTTAATCCCAGCTTTCTCAGATAAATGAGTCACCTTTTCTTAATTGCACGTGGAGGAAGAAACAGTCATGGCAGTGCTTGTAAATGATGCGATTTGCTTTTGGTCAGGAGTGAACTCCAGGCAGACATCTGTGTTTATGTTAAGGTTATTCAGAGCAAAGCTTGGCTTTAGTCTTAACATATTTGCTACCAAATTTTAGTTGGTAAACAGAGACAGACTGCTCCCACCCAGCAACAGACAGGATTGTTTTGGTGGTATAGCTTGGGTGGCTGTTCCAAGATGGATCTGATCTAATGACCAGTGTTTAAAAACAAGAACCCTCCTCTCCTCCAAACCTCCAGGTGCGAGAGTCTGTGCTGCAGCTCCTGCTGAAGGAGATCAGAGAGGGATGGTGGTCAGAAGATGGAGGTGAAGATGCTGAAGGAGAGCACCAAGAGCCGTCTTGTCTGTGGGTGCTGAGGGATGGAGCTGCAGGTGGCGATTAATCCCATTTAATCTTATTTTTAAGAGTTTTCTCCATGCATCACAAGACTCTGTCATCATCCTGTTGTTTAGGTTTCTCTATGAGCTGGTGGTGGTCAGCGTGTTTCAAACCAGCAGATTTCATGAAGCTGGGTCAATTACAAAGCCCAATCTTGTGCTGTTGCAGCAAGTGGCAAGTAGACTTCCAGCCCCAACGAACAGGTCCCCTCTTGGGTGCTTGCCCAGCTGAGAGGCTGTTCACCTCTGTCCCTGACTAGAAACTGCCCCACTTTCAGTTTTAACTTACAGGCTGTTTAATAGTTTGGGGTTTTTTTTTGTCAACGCTATGGGTTTATTTTTTTTCCACCTGCTTTTCGCTATCCTGATGCCGTTACAGCAAAAGCTCCTCTCCCTTCTCGTACTTTTGCTTTAAGATGCATCAGCCAAGTGCTGCTAGTCTGCCACTTTCCTTACTATTTTGTTTTTTTTTAAAAAATTGTATCACTGAGGAATAGTTTAGTCTTTGCTCTTTATTTTTATTTGCATGATCTAATTCAGCTTGACTTTGGCAATTTCTCTTTACCCCTTTGCTTCCTGACCTCTGTGACACAGCTGTCTTTGCGGAGCAGTCCTTCCTCTCCATTCCTCGGAGGCACTCTGCTTAGTCCTAAAATCCCTTTTTTGGTGATTGTTTCTCCAGTTAGATTGGGAATCGTTCCCTAGATGTCTCCCCTACTTTGCTTGGGATTATAAGTACGAACTCTTTTTTATTTTTTTTTTTATTTTTTTAATCTTTGCCATAAAGATAAGTGAAGCTTCTTACAAGTGTGTCCTTGAGCACTTCAGGCCAGTTGACTTCCATGCCGAGTTCTTTTGATTCCTCAAAGCTTATGGGAAACTGAAAATACAAATGTCTGTGTTTCACTTCAGAGTATTCTTCTACCTAAACCAGCTCTCCGTGATTACGATCTCTTCCAGAGTTACTTTCTGTGAGCACTTACAGCTACTTACAGTGTCTAAATTAGTATCGTCCTTTTCTAATTCAGCAACTGGAGGATTACAGCTGGTGTCTGCTGCTTCCAGGAATATCTGTGGTCAGCTCTTAACATTAATAGTAGGTTCTTCAGTTGCATATTTTGTGAAGTTACAGTCCCACAGTAAGATAAACTCTGTTAGCACTTTTATCTTTCTGTGGACCTTGCGATCTACACTGCACTCCCATGCAAACTGTGCAGGGTGTAGGACAATCGGTGCTGTTGTCCCTCCGTCTCCCAAGCAGCGTGGACTCCATAGCACCATAGGCCGACCATGACTGCCATCCTCCTGAGTTTCTTCTCCCTTTGCTTCCTCACTTTTCCGTTGCATTGCCCTGGCTCCCAGTATCAGTATATTAATCCTTGATCTTGTTTCTTACTCATCATCTGTGAATTTCTGGCTAATTATCTACTGAGCTATCTGACTGCTACTATTGATGTTAATATGCTCTTCATTCTCCTAAGTTTGGATGATATTATGTGCTTTTTTGTCCACATTTACCAATCCCTCTGTCTGTTTATTAAAGCCAGATGTGGGAATTAACTGATTTTCCTGATTATCCTCTCTCTAGAGGTTTTTTTTTTCTTTAGTTTAAAACTCTCAGCTGTGCCTGCTGTGATCACATAAGTCCATCTCTTATCCACGGAGAAACATCCTTTTTCCATGAATGCCTTCTGTTGGTGAAACACCCTAAAACTTCCCTTGCAGCGTCAGTTCTTGAACCATATGGATGACATTAACTTGTAATGGCTTTTCCTTCCCTTTGTAGTGTCGAAAGAAAGTCCCTGGGGATGATGCTCAGAGACTAAGCCTGGTCTCCCCAGGCTCTCTCTGTAACCTAGAGGGAGGTAGGCACCTCCAGGGAGCATCTAAAACAGGCTCCAAATTGCCTTACTAGTCTAATCCCACTGGCAGAGGGACTGTCCTCTTCTGGGCTAAATTTAGTCCTGAGCCTTGTTCATGCCTCTGGTTGAGTTCTCCAACTGCACACTGGGAGCAAGAGCACTTCATCTCTTACTGGAAGGCCAAAGATAAACCTCTCGGGGAACAAGGAACTCGAATACTCTTAATCATAAGGACCAAATAAAGTGGTGCAAGTGAACAGAGAGCTGAGGACAGTACAGTGGAGCAGCTGGAGGCACAGGATGGAAAAGAAGATGTAGATGAGGAATATGATGGAGAAAAGTCAAGCCCCCAACATGTGAGCTGCAGCCTTGCAAACAGAAGCAGCTGAAAGACTTTCATGGTGCAAAGACATCTTGCAGCATCTCTCCAGCAGGAAGAATGAGACCAGATTGCTGTGTCTACAGAAAGTGATTGTTTTATTTCCCATTAAGAAGGTAGACAGAAAATCAGATTTCCACTCTGAGTTGTCTTATATTTTTAGCCTGTGATTGGATTGCAAATGCACACTGGATATTTACATTTCTGGAAGCAGGCTCTGGTGCCATCTTCTTAACCAGGATCCAAGTTAATTTGCTGAGCTTCCAGATGGGAGCCATTCATTTCTCTATTACAAATTTGCAGGAATGCTTAATTTAATCTAGATTTTCTAGCTCAGTAGTTTGCCTATTCTAACATTCAAGCATTTTCCTTACCTCCTCTTCCCCTTCTGCTTTTTTTTTTTTTTTNAGTTATCCACTTGTGCAGAATAAAGAAAATGGGTTTTGCAGAAGGAGCCACCTGTCTGTCATCCATCCTGTGTGGAAGCAGATTGTCCTTCTATCTCCTGTAGAAGGTTTCCTAAGAGGGGACTAAGTGCAAGGCGTAGCTGGTAGAGCCTCTTAGCCCTGTTTCGCTTGGTTTGTCGAGGCTTATTAAATTTTGCTAGCTTGTTTTAAACTATTTAATGATCACCTTATTCTGGTCTAGTACACGCGCTGAATAAAGATGTTGTTAAACTACTGGCTCATTCTCTGTTGTGGGTAGATAAGGATATTTTTGCAGGGGGAGGCTCATAATTTTCCTTAGCAACATTCAGCCTCCAGTGCACTGCGTGACTTGTGATTGTATTATAGCCATTTCTTTAATGAAATTTTAAACTACATGTCTCTTTACAATCACTTCTGCCTGGGGTTCTTAGATAGCCATGCAAACACTATGTATATCATTGCCATGGCGTGCAGTACATACCGAAGAAGCAGATGAGGTGCAGACAGGTAAGGATAGCTGACGAGCCAGACCGTTTCTTCGTTACTGCATTTTCCATAAGAGTTAAGACTGTGGTAGGAAAAAATGATGCATCATGGTTTTGCTACTTGAGTTTCAGAATGAGTGTGTTGAACCAGCTTGAGGTCAACTTTATTATTTCTTCTTCTTGTGTTACGAATTCCCAGTGCTCCAAATAGCGAAACCTTATCCCAGAAAAACACAGAAATGCTGCACAGAGAGACCACATCCCTAAGCCCCAAAGACATAGAGTGCCCGGAGCGACAAGCACACTTGAGAGCTCGTGCTGAGCAAGTTGGGTCGGTGACCTGCAGTACGTAGCGCATGGACGAGCATTTACAACTGTCCTGCTTAGTCCCTGTATTGCTTATGGTCATGCAGCAGTTGAAGGAAGCTGGGGTCAGTAGGGAATACGCAATATGAAACTGTCCTACTTCATTCCTTGTTCGGGATTATTGCCTGTGAGGTGATGATGCTGGGGATGATGTGATGAGGTACCAGAAGACGTCTTTTTGTTTTGCATCTGTACAACATAGAGTCGTGCTGCCTCCTGGTCTGTGGCTCAGGCCCCAAGGTTCCAGGGTGATGTTTTCAGCCAGGTGATGCTCAACCCTTGCAACAGTGGAGCAAGGTGGAGTATTTGGCTATGTAGTCAGGAGGCTCTGGCTGCTCACTTCTACTCTAAATAGTCCTTGTTACTTTTTCATTTTGGAGATGGAAGTATCAATATTTGGGTTTTTTTCCCCAGAGCAGATGAGCAGACAGGTTTTGGAGTATTTTATCAGGTCAGGGAAGTGATGGCAGCTTGGTTCTGGAAGGTGGATGGTGGAGGTGAAGCGATGCTGTGGCTGTGCCCGGGAAGGCAGGAGCGAGCTCGGCAGTGCAGCCCAACCCCAGGACTGAGGGCAGGGGATACATCCTGTACATGCTCGAAGGGTCAAGGCACAACCTGGACCTGATTCTCAGCACCGCTGGCTGGCTGTGAAACTCTGCAGAAGTGGTGTGGTGGAAGTGACACGGTAAAAGGTATTTGCCTAATAGTACTCAAGTCAGCATCTCAGTTTAACAGACAGTAATCCGGTCAGGGTGGGAAATTATTTGAAATTATATAAATGGTACTATTGTATATATATATTATTTATAGACCATTGTTTTCCGTCTTACTCTACCACTGTAAAAAAAAAGGTGGATATAAAGGAGAAAAAACCAGCACTGGTATTAGAAACAGAAGCCTCTCTAATGTAGCCATGAGATAAGCTTGTTACATCGAAACGATCAGCCTGGAAGTTTTTTCCCTATCGTGCTGCACGTCCACACTCATTAAGACCCTTTAGGAATTTCTCACAGCCTCCTCCTGCCTTAGTTGTGATGAGGACACTGAAAACATGGGATTATTCCTGCGCTCCCCCCACACACAGTACTGTACGGTGTGCACGTGTTGTGAAAATTGCTCGGCGAGGCCGCCCGGCAGCAGCCAGAGCTGGTTTGGGCTACCTAGCAAATCCTATTAAGTCAGGAGTGTCAATACAATGCGTACAACTTTGGTTCGGAGGGGGCTATTTATAGCTGCAGTAAGAGTATTGTGTGTGCAGGGCTTTTCTTTCACACCTAATCAAGGACCTTGGCAGATTCGCCGTCCCCTTCACCTGCTCAGCAGCTTGGGTGCCAGACCTCTGAGAGCACCAGTGTTTTAGCTGGAAGTTCTGGTCATCTTCTAAGGCCATCGTGAAGGAGGAGGTTGTGATTTTCTGCCTGCCTCTCTGTACAGCATCTCCTCCTCTCCTGGCTCACTGGGTTCAGTGGTTTGGCTCTCGGTGTGTGCAGTGCCCCACTGTCACCGTGAGCACCGCGGTAGGAAGGAGGAAGGATGCCATATGTGTCAGCATATTCTTGGTGTTGCGTGAGCGTTCTGAAATGTTTTGGGGTAAAGTGTGTAGGATTTGGAGGGACTGAATGTGGCAGAGCTGCAGGGGCAGGGTAACAAGGAGATGTGCTTGGTCTCCATGGGAAGGATGATTTACGCACCCCATGGGCAATGTCAGTTTGTGGTTTTGGGGTCTGGCTGGGGAGATAGGAAGGACTCATCTTAAGATGTTTCCAGCCTGGGCTAATCCAGGCTCCAAAGGAGCGAGGACCTCCTTTGTGAGTCTGGCTTTGGCATTTGGTGAGCACGCTAATGGTATGTCAAGGAATTGCCACTAATTTAGTTTTAAAATAACACAGCATTAGTAGAGCACAAACAGCAAAGACCAGCAAGAACATGTTCCTTCCCGCAGCCAGCCTGGGCTGGGGTACCCCCACTGCCACAAGCCCCTCAGGATGCTGTCACGAAGTGCGATCAAATGTGTTAATAAAGCGTAGGAGCTTTCTACACGCTTACTGCATTACATCGAGTGAGTTGATTATAGGGACTGTTGATTTTATAGGTTTCTTATATTCTTATTGGGAGCCATTTGTCAGTCTGCATGGAAATCTGATTAGCTGAGAATTGCTAGCTCTCTGGTATATGTTGACCTATAAAGTGAAGGATGCAGCAATAAACAAGTCCATTAGGCTGCTGGAGAAATCTGTAGGCTTCTTTGGAAGTTGGAAAGGAAAGGTCTTGATGCTTAAATGCCTTTCCCTTGGGAACTCGCCTGTGTTGGGGGGTGGTGTGCCAGCATCCCTTGGGGGGGGCTGGCAGCCCATTTCAGCCCAGCAGTGCTGATCTCTGCTCCTGGAAAGCTGGGGTCTGGGTGTCCGTGGGTGTCTGTGTCCACCCTGAGAAGGAGCTGCCTTACTACGGGTGGTCTCATGCGGGAAGGGGGCAGGATGCTGGTGTCACTGCAGCCACAAATCCACCCCGTCGGCAAAGCGGTGCGGCAAATCCTCGGGCAGTGGGAAGAGGAAGACGCTGCTTCTGTAGATGAAGGGAATAGGGGATTGCAGCTGACTGGTGCTTCTGCGATGCTTCCTACAAGTAAGCACGCTGCTCCTTGCAGAGTGCGGTTCATTAGTTACGTAGGTTTCAACTCAAGTGTCCTTCAGGGTATGGGGGCACAGCATAAGGCTTCCACTTCAGCACCTCCCCATTGCTCCACATAAAATAACTTTCGGTTTTTAAGCAAGGGGATACTTAAACTTGGCACCAGGCACCTTGGTGTGTTGCCAGAGGGTATTGAATGGGCACTGCACGTGATCGGATAAAGCACGGGCAAGGTGACTAATGACACCTACAGCATTGCAGTGATGTTTTTGTGAAATGTCTCCAGTGTAGCAAAATCCCAGGGCTCTTCTCACCAATATCCTCTTCTTTTTTCTTAATTACAACAAAAGATAAAATTTTTTGTTAACAGCGTAGGAAAAACTTCCGGCAATAAGGCAAGCAGAGGCTGTGGGAAGCTTTGCCCTCTGTGGCAGTGCATTCAGGATGCCGCTGCCAGCATCACGCAGGGTGAGGTGGTTTGGGGCAGTGGAGGGGTGCTGCTCACGTCACCATCCTGGCATCCCCGAAAGAGGCCAAGCCTCCATCCAGGACAGGATAAAAGTACATTTTTAACTGCTGTTTTGACAGGAGGAGTTCAGCTGTGTGATCAAGGTGGATCTGGGCTGCAGCGTGCCTGAACAGCGTGTCAGCATACAGCTGGCCCCAGTGTCTTCTGGGCACCCCAATACATTGCCTTTTTTTTGTACTTGTTCTCCAAGCAGTATGGTATCCAGCAAGTAGTGAGGGCATTTTTCTGCCTGGGATTAGGCATTGCTAGTGACATCAGGGGTTTGTGCAGAGCTGGCATGGCATTTGCAAATGATCACACATAAAACCAGTACTGTGATTAATTAGGGTTTTCAGAGCTCTGAAACAGTCATTTGTATATTAATAATGTTCACGTCTAAGTGACCCTCTGCGAGCATGGGGTTTCTCTTTGAACAGAGGTAGAAACAGGTAATTTTGCTATTAGAGCCTGAGTATGTAGCCGCACCAGGCTGTGGGCACAAATTGGGTCTTGTGTAAATGTATTTGCTCCTTAAAGGTTTTCTTCTCTTTGATGCAGAAGTCTTGCTGCTGTAGGTGTAGATATGAGTATGCTGACCTCGTGCCCCGCCTTTTTTAAAAGACAGACTTATGAATTTCTGATAGACCTACTTTGGAAAACCAGGGGATCTTTCAATTTTTTATCTTTATTTTACCTTTGAGGGAAGCTAAGTGCCGTAACAGAAATGCCTACGGTGGAAGGGTGACCAGCCGGTTGATCTCATACCTCCAAAGATTCAACCTGAGGAGCTGTAGACTGCAAAAACATCAACTGCTTGGAAAGCCCTTCAACCCTTTCTACCTGCCTGCGCCTCTGAAACTATAAAGTTTGGGGCTTCTCTTTGATGTCTCTTGGGATCCTGTATCTTGTTTAACAGGAACAGCCAAAGATACAATAAGTAATGGTGTCTGAGGAGCTGCAGAAGAGAAGCTTCAGCCAACTTCTGGCTAGTAGGGATTCAAAACTGTGTTTGAACTGATGGGAGGAGACAACTAATCCCACATTAGCTCTTCTTTCTCTGAAATGTTTGCAGCGAAGCTTTGGAGGTGTGAGCTCCATCTTCTGCCGGTACTCCTGGATGTCCTGAGCCTGGATGGTTTTTTTGGGGAGGTGGGAAAGCAGGAGACGAGCTGAGAGCAGAGCCACCTGGAGCTGCTTTTCTGCAGGGCGCCTTCCCTTTCTGAGCTCTCACTTTGGGCTTCTCCTGCTTCATGGAGAAACCTAATTTGGCGTTTGCGAGATTCTTCTTTTGCCCGTGTAGGAATGGGGGTGCTGGGGGAGGATAATGGAAATGTACGGCGCAATAAGGTGACGTCTGTTCTCCACCATCGCCCGGGAGTTTCTGAGTGTTGGAAGGATGTAACATGTAAAACCCATCACTGGGCGGAGTGAGGGTGAACGTGTGGTTTCTGCATATGTTTTTGCTTCATAGTTAAGAAAAAAAAAGATAAATCTAAAAATAAACTCCCTGCTCGCCTCTGCTTCCTGGTTTGCGTGGGGCTGCGGCAGAGCAGCCGGAGAGATGGGGCGTCCGGCCCGGCCTGGGGAACCCCCCGCCTGAGCCTGGGGCGGCCGGAGGGGCGAGGTGAGGGGGTGAGGGGGGCGGATGGCACCCCCTCGGGCAGCCAGCCGTGGAGCAGGGCTGATGACGCCCGGCTGGCCGTTCTCTGGGTGCGGGGTGGTCACGCTGCTGTCGGTCGGTAGGTGGGCACCCTGTGGGTGTCTGTCCCGCGTGGGGTGGCTGCGTGAAGTCCCTCTGCAAATACATGTCGTGGTTTTGGTGATGTGAGCGTGTAGGTCCTCCGTCAGTCGCGAGCGTAGGAATTTTGGCGATGAGAGAGGTGGTTGGCTTTGAACTCTAAATCCTGGAGAGTGGTTCAGAGGTCTGGAGTGGAAGAAGAAGCTCTAGGTGAAACAGGTGAGCAAGCAGAGCCACGGTGAAGCCGTCAGAGATGCATAACAACGGCAGCCTCTCGTGCTGATGCAGCACCATGGTGTTGCGGTGGTATAACCGGCACCAAAACTCATCTCGAGAGCCGCTGGGCTGCTGTTGAACAGCAGCCGTGCCGCATGACCCGCGGGGGTTTGCTCTCCGGGCAGGGAGGAGCGGTGCCAGCCCGAATGCCGGTGCTGCGAGAGCTGCAGACGAGAAGCGAGAAAGGCAGCACCCAGCTGAAACCACAGGGCAGCTGCGTTGGTCGGGAGGTACCCTGGGAGCGTCGCTTTTCATTGAGTGCTACGTTTGCTAATATGCTGCTGGTTTGTTTGGGGGTTTTTTAAGAAAGCATAACGATACTGTGCAGGGGATGCACAGGCGATTAAAACGTTCGTAATGCTAAAGCGTTTACGAATAAGCTGACAAAGGCAATAGGAAGTTGCATAGTTTTCTCTGGTCTTTACAGGCAGGACTGAAACTCCGCTAGCTTGTGGTCAGTAAGGAATTGCAGAGCCTGGTTCTGGCCTGAGCTGCCATCAGGGACCTTTACTTTCTTCTCCCTGTGAGCTAAAGCCATTTTACTCCATGACCCTTGTTTTTACCTCCATGACCT
Organism: Aramus guarauna; assembly: GCA_013400195.1. Classification (NCBI taxonomy): domain Eukaryota; kingdom Metazoa; phylum Chordata; class Aves; order Gruiformes; family Aramidae; genus Aramus; species Aramus guarauna. The sequence continues at coordinate 616,283 of VXBL01002916.1, forward strand.
TGCCTCACTTGTCTCAAATGCAGAAGCTGATGATTTGGAGAGATTTCTGTGAAAGTCCTTCTAAGTTTCATCAGTGATTTCTCATCGTTAGTCCTACCAACGTATATATTGTCTATATATGTTTATATTGCACGTTCATGCTTCGCAGCTTGTTAGTTCTCAGAGGTTTAGCAACCTCCTGGAAAATTTGCACTGAGCAATAAAGCAGCCTAATCAGGGAATCAGTGGCTTCAGTCCTTTGTGATCTTGGTTTTCTGATGTGTATTAAAGTATTTTTCCCTCATCCCGGAGGAGATGGCACTTGCAGGTTCAGCAGTGGGCTGGTGGAGCAGCACTGGGGAGGTATGGGCTTGCCGAGCGGTGGGTTGCCCAGGTGGGGCAGCCGATGAGAAGCATCCGACATTTTAAATGCATTTAAAAAAGCATTAGTGAATGATGGATATTATAACTGTATGTAAAAGGTACTTTAAAAAGCACCTGGAGGGGCTGCAGTTTGCCTCTCTAGCTGGCAAAGCATCTGAGTAGCAGAACTGCATGGGGAAGCATCTTCCCCTACCTGGGGCTTTTCTGAGCAGGGATAAAGTTTATGGATGCAATTTAGTTTCCAGAAGACCGCAGACAATTTTGCACAAATAATCATGAGTGGAAAGGGAAATGTGGCTGGTGTGGCAGAGCAGGTCTCTGATGAGACTCGTAAACTATCTGGGTTTCTTTCCACCTTTTTTTCATGACAGAAAGTCCAAGCCCTGTCTCTGCTGTGTGGCCCCGTGCTTTGCAAGCTGCGGCACCTGGCTGTGGGGATGCTCTGGGATGCGGCCGCTGGGTACCAAAGCACCTGAGGGGAGATGGTCCTGCACTGACTCGAGTGGTGGCACGAGGGCCGGCTGTTTGACGAGGGCTGCCATCATCTCGTCTGTGCTGGTGTCGCAGCCCAGGGATGGCTAGCTGCTTTTTAACCACGGGTTATTCATCCGCTTGGTTTTCCTTTGTGGGGGAAGAACTGGTTATAGTGCAGGGATGCTCTTTGGTGTATCCATCAGTTTCAACTTGCCTTGAATTTTGTGACTAATTGCTGCAGCAATTAAATTTGGTGTCTGAAGGCAGCACTGCAGTCATGCATGGTGGGAGGGGACAAAAGTAATTTTTCTATTTGGCTCCTCTGAAGACACTTCATCCGGCCAGTTTGGCCAGTTGTTTTGTTGGTTGGTTGGGTTTTTAATATTTTGAGGTGCATACGTGGGTTTTTTTGTTATTAACGAACAGACAGAATAATAGCTCCTTGCCTTTTTAATGTGATGTAATTAGATGGAGGATCAAGCTATTGAATGGTTCTGGCTAAAGCTGTGAAAAGAATAATTTTAACTGCTGTTATATGAAGAATCTTCCTTTTTCTGCTTTTATGATGATGACTGCCCGTTCATATTTTAGCATCTGTTCCTGTAAGAATATGGAAGGAAATGAGCTGGCTCAGCAGAAACTGAAACCCAAGCTAATCTCATGCTGGAGTAAATGCTTAATGGTCTCATTGTCCGTGGGCACTTCAGCAGCAAACCCAGAAAAAAAAAATAATCAGCATTAAAACCCAGAATAGATGGCAGAGAAAGCATCAAAGCCCTCTTGTTGTTTTCCTCAGCACCCCACGGGCTCCACGCGTGTGCCTGGCAAGCACAGAGCTCGTCAGCAGACTGCCGGCACCTTCGCCCTGCTGCTCAGGGTGCCGGGCGCGGGGTCCCACAGCCGGCGGTGCCGGTACCCGGCTCCGCCATCACCGGCGGGGCAGCCGGTTCCTGCCAAAGCTCTTTATGAGCTTTCTGCAGCTGGCTGCCGTGCATCCCGCAGAGTCCTCCCGTCCTTTCACCCTGCGCTCCCCCACTTGCGTAACTGACTCGGGCATTACCCTCCCTGCTCTCCTTGCCATCTCTTGTGCATCACTTGGCCGCTTTGTTTTGATAAATAACTTTCCAGCCAAGTCACTCCTTAGGGGAGGCTGGGAGTGTTTAGAGGCGGTGATGCTAAGTTTACATTCTTGCCTATTTAATTTTGCAGATCTGTTTCATACCTGAACTCACTGGGATTATTTACCAAAAGTATATGGCAAATAATATTTCTCATTAAAAAAACCCCACAACCCCATAGCTTGTGAACTCTTGATGCTTTCTCCAGTCAGAAACTGAAAGTGGAATAGATTTATTTTTTTTAATGACTTTATCAGACTGAAAGAAATGTAGAGATTAGTAGAGCATAAACAGAAGGAAGTAAAGCAGCTCTCAAGTGTTTTAATGATCTGAGTAGCCAATTTTTTTAGTATGAGTTGTCACTGAGCCTTCAGTTTGGTGCTTAGGGGTTTAGTTTGTTAAATAAAAATAAATAAAGCATGGAAATAGAGTTTCAAGAAATTATGGTCCAGCTTAGCTTGCATACATTCTTCAGTTCCACATGCGGGATCGCTCGGTCCGTGCAGGCATTCCCCATCTGGGCTTCTCCTTGCGAGAAGCTGTCATGTATTTTAACTTAGTAATGCCATAGACAGTGGGATTGAGTGTGCCCGCAGCCAGTTGGTGGGTGACACCAAACTGAGTGGTGTGGTGGATACATTTGAAGGAGGGGATGCCATCCAGAGGGACCTCGACAGGCTGGAGGAGTGGGCCCATGTGAACCTCATGAAGTTCAACAAGGCCAAGTGCAAGGTCCTGCACGTGGGTTGGGGCAGCCCCCAGTAGCGATAGAGGCTGGGGGATGAAGGGATTGAGGACTGGGAGATACTGGTGGACAAAATACTGGACATGAGCCAGCGATGTACACTCGCAGCCCAGAAACCCAGTGTGTCCTGGGCTGCACAAGAAGTGTAACCAGCAGGTCGAGGGAGGTGATTCTCCCCCTGTACTCCAGTCTGCAGTACTGCCTCCAGCTCTGGGGTCCCCAGTACAAGAAAGACATGGAGATGTTGGAGTGAGTCCAGAGGAGGGCCACAAGGCTGATCAGAGGGCTGGAGCACCTCTCCTATGAGGACAGGCTGAGAGAGTTGNGTGGTGAGACACTGGAACAGGTTGCCCCAAGAAGCTGTGGATTACCCTTCACTGGAAGTGTTCAAGGTCATGTTCAATGGGGCTTTGAGCAACCTGGTCTAGTGAAAGATGTCCCTGCCCATCGCAGGGGGATTGGACTAGGTGATCTTTACAAGTCCCTTCCAACCCAAACCATTTTGTGATTATTCCTGTGAGGTCTACTGCCAAAACCTGCATTTGTTTACTGGCAAAGGCTGATATTTATGCTGTACTTGGACAACTGTTGGCACTGCTGCTTGATGAAGGTAAGCAAAATTCCTGCATCTGAGTGGAAAAAATGTTCTTCAAATTTAAGACATGAGGCATCCAGCATTGTCAGGGTAAATTTAATGATATTTTATGGGCTGGGAGGCAATGGTAGGAAAGAGGTCCATAACCTTTTGAAGGGGAGGAAGCAGATATTTTTTTTAAGGCTTGCCAAGTGTTGCCATTTATCAGGCAGCTCCTCTTTATCCCCAGCGCCTGTCCTTGGACCTGCCCAGGACTGATTTGAAAGGACCTTCTCTACCTCACTGATGCAGAGTGATGCTGCAAGATCTGTTTCTCCAGCTAGCTGCTTGGCAAAGCAGGAAAGTCCTGTCAGCTGCCTTTCTACTTAAATTATCCACTTTTTGGCACAGTGACAGGCTCTTTTTAGCCTTGTGCACGGTGCCTGGCACAGCGGAGGCCAGATCTCAGCTGCCACTTTTCTGCATCGCAGCGGGAACCCTCCAGCATCCCGCTTTTGGGCTGGGGCAGCCGCCGGCAGATGTGATCCCCCTCACAGAGCCGGAGCAGTGGGCTTCACCACTGGTTAACTTTAATCTGTACCGGCCTAAGATGTGCCCTTAGCAAAAAGAAACGATAGCTCCCACTGCTTGTATGGTTGCGTGAAACCAGGCTACTTGTGTTAAACGTAGCGCAGGCTGGAGCGTGCGTGTGTGCCGTGATTTTCTCCCTGGAAAGCTGCAGGCTTGGAAACGTTGGCTGCAACAGCGGCGTCAAGAAACTGGATGTGTTTTAGCGGGGTTATTTGTGAGTAAAGAGTGGTGCTCTGTTGCTGAGCAGCTCTGTAAGCTCTGCCTGCGGTACTCCTGGCAGCCCCTGTGGCTTTGTGGTGCAGCCTGGAGAAACCTGCCGCCGCAGCTCCCCTCCCTGCCTGAAAGAGCAGTTTCGGTCGAGAGACAGTCACTTTTTATAGGAAAAGTTGGTCTGGGGGATTTAGGCATACACAAATTTTATTCAGTGGTGTGTTGAGACATGTAGGGGTGTAATGCTTTTTCACGAGTTGTATGTCAGCAGTGATGGGCCATTGGAGTGAGCGCCCAGCTGAGCATGCTTGTGCCTGGCCAAAGCTACCTGTGTGCCCCAGCGTGCATCCAAACACCCTTATGGCTTAGACCAAAGTTTTGGCAAATGGTGAAACCTGCAGTATTTTTGCATGGTTTCTCCCCACCCATTTCCTTGCACGGTGACCCAACCCAGGGTGCCTTTCTGGTTTGCAGAGGGTCCTGCCATGTTGCTCCAGTGCAGGTGCTGCTTGGAGCTAGAGGAGGACTTGTGCCAGACCGCAGCAGTCACACCCTGGGGGGGCCTAAAGCAGCAAAGGGCATGCTTCTCTTGATGTCAAAAAAAAAAAAAA
>VXBL01002916.1:628609-644274 GCA_013400195.1 Aramus guarauna
TTTTTTTTTCATTTAGGCATCCTTAGCAGTGAAGATGGTCTTGCAGACCAGCCTCTGAGGGCTGATTATCATCTGTCACTGTCTTTTTAGCAAGTGTCATTGTCCCCAAACTCTCCATCTTCTCCACGTGAATGGCTCTGATGATACGGGGTTTGCTCGGGAGCTGTTGGCTGGCTCTTGATACGTATTTTGGCTAATTCTTCTGGAATTTAATCCACCTTCCTTTCTCCCAGGGCTGTGATTATTCTGTAGAGAACTGTCCTGTGATTCACCTTCATCGACGGAATAAGTGCATTGTATCAAACTTTTAAAATCCAATGACAAAACAGCCCAACCGTGCTAATTCTGTAGCTTTAATTATATTCAAAATATAATGCCCTCTGCTGATATTTCTCACTTTTCTTCCCTTTTTCTAAAAGGTTACAATGTTCTCTCTGATTTCCCAGTTCGCATCATGCACCTTTCCCTGTCCTGCAGGCATGCACTCACAGAGCTTTATTTAAAATTATATATCACAATAGTATCTTCAGTGAACATGACGTGGGTTTTGTCCCTCGTGCAACCCAACCTTCTCAGAAAAAGACCTTGTGCGCTAAGACATTGTGCTGACATGTTTTCCTTGCTCTGTAAGATTGTGTAAACAAACTGTAATGTTATTTTTGTTAAGCCTTGCTAACTTTGCCCAGCGTCTGAAGACAAAATAGGGTTGGCTGCTTCTCCCTTGGTTTCATTTAAAAAAAAAAAAAAAAAAAAAAAGGAAAGGGCAGAGGGAGGAGACGAGGAAAATCCACTCATGATTTTCTTTTCCTGTCTGCAATCACAAGCTGCATTGCTGCCCAATCTGCTCCCACCCAAATTAACCCAATTTCCTAATTTACTCAAAATATTTCTGTGCTTTCCTTATTGCATTGGGAATATTTGCCCTTTACAGTAATAAGCTCTCCTCCCTGAGCTGGAGAACATTACGGAGAGCTCCCCAGGAACCGCCACTTCTCTGGCCCCAACACAGGTCTCGGGGGTTTTTTCTCACTAACTGCAATTTGTGAATGTTTGGGGATGTTTTGTGGTTCTTGTGTTTCTTTGCAGTTAATTTGTAACCGTGCTGTCGATACAGCAAACGCTCACCTCCTGGTGATGGGGATCAGCGTCGGCAGGCGCAGCGGGTACCAGCGTGCCCCGGCTGGTTGCAGTGACTGCAGCCGCTGGGAGGATGCTGCAGCTCTCTTGCAAACGTAAAATGATTCTCAGGTTAATGCATCAATGCTTGATGTCAGAGACTAATTGATTTTTCTCTGTAAATCAGGAATATAATCCCGAGTAAAGTGACTGCAATGGACACAAGCAATCCGGAGATCTATAAGTGAATTTTGTAGGTTTCAGCCCATGCAGCTGTCTCGATGAAATTAATATGCCAGCCTGGAAATATTCCTCTCACATAGCTATTTGCCAGATTGGAGCCTTTGTAATTATATCTTTCTTTGGCGAGCTGGGGGTAGGTGGTTCTGTATAGTGGGTTTTCATCCCAGACATGGGATTGAGTTTTCAAGACCATGCAGTTCCTGGGTACGAGTTTATGGATAAACTTACAAAGCAAGGTGGCTTGAGGTCTGTTACCAATTCACTGTGCCTTTTGGAAGGGTGTTCATGTACGTACCTGAATTATTAATGGGTTTTCTGGAACTGAAAATGTGGGTGATACAGGTGGTGGTCCTTCCCCTTCGCCCACTTTTTTAAATAAGCTTCTGAAAAGGATTAAACTTGGAAACAAGTCACAAGTAAGCCATGTTGCTTATTTAAACAAAAGCGTGAGTTAGTCATTGAAAGTGAAAAAGTTAACAAGCACGTTTATTTATTTAGTATGGTTTGTTCTTCGCTTGTCAGGTTTCGTTTCTCTTTCTGTTTCCCCAAAGGCAGTGGAGGAAAGAGCTTCAGCTCCTCTTGACACCAGCTTTCGCGTCTCAAACCCCGCAGCATTCCTGCAGGGTTTGAATTTTTCGTCGCGTTATTGATTGAAGTTTCTCTTTTGTCTTGCTGCTTCTATTATTTACTTTTCAAGAGGTGGAGATAGTTCTTGTTGCACTTTGAACTTTATCAAAAGGTGTTAGTTTTGGCCCCAAGTCTACAGCCTGGGAAGGCAAAGCGGGTGCTGCAGTAGCTGGTACGTAAGCGTTGGCACTGCTTTTGCCGCAGGGCAGGAAAGAAGTTCACGAGTTTACCAGGCAGGACCAGATATCTATAGCAACGTATTTGTATATCCTGTGCCTTCTCGATTGCAATGCTCGTTGCTTAGGATACTGGCATTAAAACATGTAACAAAATCTGCGCTTTACTCCAGAGTTCATTATCTGTCCCAGGCCCATGTAATTGCACATTTCCCCTCCCAGTTCAGATCAGACCTGTTGACCAGCCCTGAGCAAAGCATGGGCCAGAGAATATTGTTATAAACCCATTTTACAGCCTGTTTGCTGCGTGATCTTTTCTTACCGCTAGGCATTTGTTGCTAGCTGGGTGCCCAAGAACCTGTCTCCCTCTTGCAGTTTGGCCCATGGTAGCTGGAGTCTTCTTAAAGACATCTGTGCATTGACCGAGTTGGTGAGCCCTGGTGCTACCAGAGCCTAAAACATTTTTCCTCCACGGTGGGTTCCAAGGGTGTGTGGCAGCACAGATCTTTAGTGACTGAGGCTTTTGTTTGGACTACTGGTGGCTTTTTGTGTTGTGTTTTGGTTTAGTTTTAAATACAAGGGTCAAACTTTAAAAAACACAGCCTCAGAACAAGGCACCATGGTTGCTGAATTGCCCCAGAAGAGCAGGAACTCCTCATGGCTCTCATCATCACCTGGCCGTAGGAAGAAGGATATTGAGGCTATGTCACAGGATGGTGATGTCAGCAGGGACCTCTTGAGTCCACCCCCCTTGCTCAAGCAGAGTCAGCTAGAGTAGAGTGCCCAGGACCATGTCCAGTTGGGTTTTCAGTATCTCCAGGGATGGAGACTTCACAGTTTCTCTGGACAACCTATGCCAGTATTTGACCACCATCACTGTAAAAGTCTTTCTTAACACAATTCTTGCAAGACCCCTGTAGGCTAAATCCTTTTGTCTCTTCTTCTGCACCCCCAGGCAGAAGGCATCAGTGACGGATCTGATACTTTAGGTGTTCTAATAAAAAATCTTGCACCCTTATGGGAATGGTTCTTGCATTTCACGCCAACTTAGAGCAGTATTTGCTGTCTGGCTTATGTTGTTCATTTGTTTTGGGCTCCTGCAGTCCCAGAGGCACTGTGCTACAGCTTCAGGACCGTAACAGATCTCAGACATGCTTGTGCTGTTCTATAAGTGAGCACTGCAAGAGAAATGGTGCTAGATTTCCCCCTGCAAAGCAGATAGCGCAGGTAATATAAAGAGTATTTATTCTATTTCTCTGTGCACTGTCTTTCTCTGCTGGAAAGCACCTCTGTCCTACAGACAGACATTTAATCAATTTTCGTCTTTTTATTAACACTAAATCAGTATCCAAGGGGGTTTGCACAAGGAAGAGCAGCTCTGAGGAGTCATTCCTCCTTTTGCAGCCGTAACGGATGTGTTAAGAGGATCCCATCAGGAGCTCAGTTCAAGGGGGGTTTGCCTTCAGAAGGTCTGCGGTGAAAAAGCCGGGCTGGTCTCTGGCTTTCTGGGTTACGTGCTCAGAGAACGCTTCTACGCACGGCAGCTGGTGGTTGCCGGAGAGTTCATGTAAAAGTAGGATGTACTGAGCTTTGTTACAAGTATTTCAAATACTTCAGTGCCTGGATGCTGACGACTAGTCCATCTGTTGGTAAAAACACAGAATTGCTACTTTAGCTGTTTCAGAGTTACTACAGTTACTCACCATACTGCTGCGTAGCTGGTGCGCGTCTTGGCCTCAGTAAAAGACCTTTTTTCTCATTGCTGGGCTTTTGCCATGAGATTATTACTTTTTTTTGGTGAGCCTAGAAGGTCAGAGGATATATTCAGGTAGGAGTTCTCTGGCATCTTGGTTTGTTGCCTGGCTGGATGTAGCTTATTGCAGGCAGGCAGCAGCACCACATAATTTTAACAAAAATTTTGATATGAAACTGGAACAAAAATGCATCTGCATTTCCTTCTGTTTGAGTCTTACATGACTGAGCATCGCTTTCATGAGCAATGATAACTTGTGAAGTCTACTGGTCTGCAATTATACGTCCAGACTTTTCCTTGTCTGATCACCTCAAGAGCATTTCTGTGATGATTTTTGTTACTGCCATGACAGTGCCGCATGCTCTGAGGGCTTCTGCTCATCAAGCTAAGCAGGGATGGACCTCGCTGCAACGTGAGTGGCATCGCTTCCCTGGATTTTACCCTGGTGTGATGGGAAATGAGGGATAGGCTGTGTTGGAGTTAGGTCTCTGCTGACAGCATTGGGTTGCAACATTGGGTGCAAGGATGTCTCTTCTCCCTTGCCTTCTACACCCACAGCAGCAAGGATGTGGCTGGCACAGGCTTGTTAAAAAAAAAAAAAAAAACACCCCACAGCCCTAATCACAGGACTGACCTGAGCGTCCCAGACCCACTCCCGGTGATTTCCATTAGCAGCCATCCTCCGAGTGGTCTTGTGGCTAAATCAGCTGCTGAGCCTCTGGAAAGTGATTTGATGAAAGCATTTTACAGCAATCGAATGAAATGTCAGTTGGATGCCAGCAGCAGGGGTTGCTGTCATGATTAATGAGATATTTAGGCATTTCATTTTGGAGGAGCTACCTGAAATCACAATTCATATCGAAGCTGGTTTTTTAGATGGGCTTTAATAAATTAATGTTAATGTTGGTTATTTAATTATTCGTAAGAAATTGGTTACAACAACTGCAGGGTTATATTTGGGTTGAACACTTTATGAAGCCTTTAAGAAAGCTCATATGCAACAAAGGGTTGTGTTCAGAGCGTTGCATGTTACTTTTCTGATATAAAATGATGTAAAAGAGGAGGAAGGGTTGAAATAACCTATAGTTTGTTGAATGCAAAGACTACTTGAATATCAAGCTTTTGAAGCTGATAATAAATGAGCATCCGTCCAAAGAACAGGATATATCTTACCGATAGTAGAAGTAGTGAAATCTAATAAATGGAGTTAACACCTTGGCTCTCTGTTGTCTGGGGGCCTCTATTTTTAAAGGAACAGAAATAATAAAGGTATTATAGGAAAAGGGAGAAATGGCATTAAACCTTTTCAAACATTTTTAACTACCAGTTGGAAGTTTTACCAGGTGTCCCCCAACCCTGTGCATGATTAAAGCTGAGGTTTATTTCTGCTTGAGGTCCAGCTCGTGCATTAAGCAGGCTCTGCTGCTCCTCCGGCCCCTTTCCCAGGGAAGTCTGAGACTGCTGCCAGTGAGGCAGGGACTGATTTTGGACTGGGCACCATGAAGCCAAGGGGACTCACTGAAGGACCAGACCCAAAGGCACCTCCTCACCCAAGGACAGAAACGTAGTGTTACAATTTCTGGCCTTAAAAAAAAGGACCACGGTCAATCCATTATTTGCTCCAAGCCTCTGTTTTCTGCAAATTGACTGCAGCAGAGTAGAATGTTGTGATTTCTTCCCTTGGCACTGCAAGGATGAATATCTGGAGCAGGGAAGATTCAAAGATGGAAAGGCAGCGGGAGCAGCTGGGACTTAGTGGTTTAACTGGAGGGCAGCCCAGTGCTCTCCTAGGGATGAAGCTGGCAGGGGCGGGGAGCTGTAGCATCCCTGCATGTTGGGAGCAAGCAGAGGTATGTCAGGGGGCCGGAGAAAACTCTGCAATATAATGGACAAAAATAAAGCTTTGAAGCTGAAATATTGGCAGCTTTTCTAGAAAACAGAAGTGCTAATGACAACACAGTTTTCCGTTAAGCCCGATGCATTGAACTAATGAGCAGCTGGCTGGTTTTTGTCTCTGAGCATTAAGCCACAGAGCAGGATGTGGATTTTTTACATTGCTGAGGCGACGCAGAGACTAAGTGGAATACAAATAAAACGAGCTTAAATTCAGCTGTCGAAAATCTCTCTGCTGTACAGCAACTTATTTTTTGTTGACCTTTAACTTTTTTTTTTTTTTTTTTTAGGTTTTTATGCATGCCTGAGATTTTTACTCTCTGGGACGTGCTTAGCCCCCGTTATATTTTTTCCCGGTCTCTGCATGCTTTATTGCTCAGCTCTTGCAGTTTCCGAGTAGCCACGCGATGTTGGCCTGTTACTAACCTGCCTTCTGCACCGGCTGTGAGCGAGCCTAACGGGGCATAACAGGCTGTGCAGAGAAATGTCATTTATGCCGGACCAGACACAGGGGTTTGTGACTTTGTGCAAAGCTTATGAATAAACCTCTTGAGTTTGGGGAAGGAGAAGCAGCTCAACCTCTTGCTTGGCAGCTCGGGTTTGGTATTGCTGAGAAGCCATGAAAGGCTGAAAGGGGTAAAAGCCAAAAAAGCATCGTGGTATTTTTTTTTTTCCTGTTGTTTCCTAAGTGCAGATTGACCATCTTTCGATTTGTTGAAGGAGCTTTCCTGTTGCTGGGCAGTCTCACCTGCACGGTCACTGGCGCAGCACGGGCGCTGTCGAAGGAGGGGACAAATCCAGCCCCCTCCTGAAATCCTGATAAAACCCTGAGGTTGAAATGCCCTTTTGCCCACATTGGGGAATATTGAACTGAATAAGCTTATATAAAAGTATAAACCCCAATAAACCTGGAAGGCGTTGTTTTGCCAAACACTATGCTTTAAAAAGCTTTTTCCTCTGCTTGTCCAGGGAAGCAGAGGGTTGCGATCTGCTGGAAAGGATGAAGTCCCTTGTGCTGCTGTCACGGGAGGAGGGAGGAGATGCTCCGTAAGCCGAGGAGTTTCAAAGAGCATCTGGACGATGCAAATGCGGCTGGCAGGGAGCCACTTGCCCTTCCTGCCCCTTGCTTCATCCCTGCTTGCTTTCACTTTTGAATAGATAGATTTTACTTTTCATCGCCGCTGCTGTCCCTTCCTGCTTGGTCAGTGCCGCAGATCAGCCTGTTGGGGTGGGTCAGGAGTTTGGATCCAGACCTGGGTATGACAACCCATATGATAGAGGAATGGGATTGTAGCAGAGAAATAAAATAATGAGGATTATTATTTCCCAAATAATAAGGATTAATAATAAGGTTTAATAATAAGGATTAATATTTCCAAAGAGTCCCTCCCAAACTGCCTTCCCTTGTCCTTCCGCAGCGTACTAGTTACTGAGAGAGCCTAGAGGAGAGGAAAAGAGGCGAGATGAAATGAGATATTTTCCTAGTCATTTATAGCATCCTTTTTCCTCCTCTTTCCCCCTTCCCCTGGGCAGGGTCTCCATTTCCCGCAGGGCTCTGCCTGCCCCTGGCCCCTCTCCGCCAAGTGGGGCTGGAGCTGAGGCAGATGCTCTCTCTTGTTTGCAGCCGCTGAACCCGGATCCAGAAGAGGATGGGGAAGCAGAACAGCAAGCTGCGCCCCGAGGTGCTCCAGGACCTGCGTGAGAACACTGAGTTCACAGACCACGAGCTGCAGGAGTGGTACAAGGGCTTCCTAAAAGATTGCCCGACGGGCCATTTGACTGTGGAAGAGTTCAAAAAAATATACGCAAATTTTTTCCCCTACGGCGATGCGTCGAAGTTTGCGGAGCACGTCTTCCGCACCTTCGACACCAACGGCGACGGGACGATTGACTTTAGGGAATTCATCATTGCCCTGAGCGTCACCTCTCGGGGCAAGCTGGAACAGAAGCTGAAGTGGGCGTTTAGTATGTACGACCTGGACGGCAACGGGTACATCAGCCGCGGGGAAATGCTAGAAATAGTGCAGGTGAGGCATCGTCTCTATTTTATATTTTATTCACGTTGCAGTAACCTCTTCACCCTGAAACAGCTGGAGCTGGAGCTGAGGGATGTGCTGGGCTGGGTCCGTCCTGCCCCAGGGAGGAGGCTCCTGAGCCCATGGTTCCCAAAAGGATACTGGGGGCCATGGTGGGAGCATGAGGTGCAAATGAGGGAAGAGCCGGAGAGACGAACACGGCGCTGTGCAACTGGCCCGCAGCCAGTCTTGCAGCTCTCCCTGGGGATTTCTTAGTGGGGTGTTGATGGGATCAGAAAACCCTAAATGCAAATTTTACTGACCTGATTAATCTCAAAAGTAATACTTTCTAACTTCAAATATGAGTCAACGTGAGCTCCGAATGAAAGGCTGTAGTAGCGTGTCTTCGTCTCCCGAAGGCTGGGGGTGCATAGCCCACAGGCTGGACCAGGAGGGTGTGCGGGGCAGAGGCATATTCAGGCGTATCCACACCCCACGTGCATACTCATGACTGAGTATGTTAAGGGCCAGCCAAGGAGGCGATGGCTTAGCCCAGTTGCACAAAACAGAATTACACACCGTTGCCTCCTGTATTTTAGCTCAGACCTGCTCGTGCATTAATTTAAACCCTGGCTTTCAGTTAAACTGACCCAGAGGTGCAGGACCTTTTTTTGAAGTGAGAATGAATACGGGAAAGAAAAATAAAAAAGCTGCAGTCAGAAATTCCTATTTGTTTTGGTTTATAAAGTCCTGCAGCTGCCTGCCAGGGTTAGCTGCCTTTTTTTATTGCTTCAGGCTTAAATTCTTTTTCTCAGTCCTGATACTTTATCATTTGGGTCATGGTTTTCCGATATCTTTTTTTTTTTCTTTCCTTTTTGTTTTTTTTTAATACTCAGGCAATCTACAAAATGGTTTCATCGGTAATGAAAATGCCAGAAGATGAATCCACTCCCGAGAAGCGAACAGACAAGATCTTCAGACAGATGGACACAAACAACGATGGTAGGATCTCCACCAGCACCCCCTCATAGGCTCTAGAAATAGAGGTTTTCTAGCCCGGCATTGACAGAAGCAGATGATGGTACTTGGGGTGGGGGGTAGAGGGCAGGGATGTCCCCACCAGTACCTCTAGACTCTGCCCGGCCTCGTTGGGCATCTCTGGACCATAACAAATAGGGTGAGTAAGTGGGTCAGAGACCTTTCCTGCTGCAGGGGGCTGGGAGGGGGCCAGTCCTTCCCTGACATTTCATGGATAAATGCCCTTCTGCAAAGGCTCCTCCGAAACTCCCCTGAGTCCAGTGTCTTTGAGTTATTTTCTCTGGGCGTAGCACAAACTAGGCACAAGGTTTTGCTCCTGTTGCCTTTGGTGGGGTTGCAGTCCTGGGCTTGTCATTGGTAATGCAGCTCGGGGATGTGGTTGGGTAACAGAAAGTAAAAATTCCTCTTGGTGGCTGGAAATGTTTCTTCTTCCCCATCTTATGGTTGGACATTGCAAATAGATTTTGATTTATGCTTTGCTTTTAAGTATTGCAGGGAAAGTGGAAAACCAATACATGTCCTGATAATTGAGTACTCTTTCGTGGTATTCAGACATGGTGTCAGGAATACAGCAAATGCTTGTCTATTTTTCAGTTCGTAAGGAAAACCGTTTCATTTCTCATTAATATTGCTACGGCTTATTTCTGCCATGGTTCAGAGTGCTGGAGCAGGAGAGTATTGGTGATAGCAGGCAAGGCAACATCTGCTCACAAGCTCCTCATGGCATTTCTGCAGGGGACTGGTCCTGAGCTTGGGAAAAACCTGCCAAGAGGCTGGATTGCCCCAGGATGAGGCCTGGGAGACAAGATGGGAGCTGTACCTTGTTGTACCGTGCCATGCCACGGGACGGTTGGAGCACTGGCGGTGCTGGGGTAGTTTCTCCTTGTTGGTTGCTCCTCCAGAGATCACCTTTTCAGACCTGCAGACTGTTACAGGGTCCGTCCAAGTCAGTGCATCTGCCCCAAACCGAAGATGTATAAACCAGAAATGCGCAGGAGCGACATGTGGCAGTGGGTGGCTTCCCCAAGTCTGGCTTTTCTTGCTGCCCCATGAAACCAGTCCTGTTCCTGTGTACCCAGCGGGGCTCAGCAAGTGGCTTGTAGAATCATAGAATCACAGAAAAGTTTGAGTTGGAAGAGACCCTTAAAGGTCATCTAGTCCAACCCCCCTGCCACGGGCAGGGACATCTTTCCCTAGACCAGGTTGCTCAGAGTCCACCCTGACCTGGTAGGTGCAGGAGAAGCCACTGCTGCTCAGCCCTACATGTCACCACAAACCGTGAGGGTGCAAAGTGGGGAGATGTGGGATATTTAGGTTTAACATGTCATAGTAATGTAAGCATCATTTTCAAAGTGTACATGCGTTCAGGTACTATACCTTGTGTTCCTGTGTCAAGTAATTTGTATAGTCCTGTTCTGGGCAAAAACCTGCCAAATGATATTAGAACAGTTGTTTTCATATTTGGTACTGTCTTTTTAAATAAAAAAATAGCAATTATTATGCTAGATTGTTTTGCAGAAGAAAAATGCATCTGGGCTTAAGGGCTTGAGTAGGATTTGGCTGCTGTGCATTGCACTAAATTCCCTTCGATGCCTTTGCGATAGATTAAATATACGTATGTTGCTTCGGTGAGGAGGGTTTTTTTTTAAGCTACAGCAACGGTGGCAGCTGCAACTGACCTTTTTTTTTTTGTTTTTTTTTCCCCTGTTATTTCCATTTTGTTTTTCCTCCATTTCAGGTAAACTGTCGCTGGAAGAGTTCATCAAAGGTGCCAAGAGTGATCCCTCCATCGTGCGGTTGTTACAGTGCGACCCCAGTAGCGCGAGTCAATTCTGATTAAAGCGGACAGTTGTGCACAGAGAATCTCGGCTTGTGTCCTTCAAGCTTTGCTCGCAAACGGATGCCTTCTCAACCACCCCTCCACACTTCGCGGATAAGATCCCATTGCCAGATTGTGTGTGTGTGTGTGCGTGTGTGTGTCTGAGCGAACCAGCCCTCACTCCCCTCACTAACACCAGTGCAGCTCTCCTTCGGCAGCTCCGTTTCTGCTTCCCCGTAATGTTACGATTCACTCTACGTGTTTGAAACGTTAATCGAAAGGTATGTTTACATGCAGCTACAAAAGAGTTCAAATCGCTGGTGAGATACCACTTCACTTAGTCTGTAAGAAAGTGATGTTCTAGTAGTTCCCGAGAAGATGCTAGGCAGGACTTTTACCCAACATAGCAGATGGTAGATAATTTATTTTGCTTCAAAAATTACTATGTTTAAAAAAAAAAAAAAAAAAAAGAAAAAGAAAAAGTGGACTGAATGGAGGAGAAAGAAAAAAAAAAAAAAAAGGCAAAAATAATTCCATAGCTTTCCTGGGCATGGTTCCAATTTTCTTTTTGAGGAAAATTGCTTGCACTTATCTAATGGTCTTTACTTTCTTTTAATATATATATAAATTATATATATATGGTGAAGTAAAATTTTAAATATTTAGGTCATCTATTTAAGGCATAAAATAGAATTTGAGCTTTGTTTCTTCTAGTCGTCTGTGATTTATTCAAATCTTGGAGATTGTTTTTTTGTGATATTTATGCATTAGCAAATTGCTGTTCCAAAAGAAATGCATGACTAGCAGTTTGTGGATATTTCACTCTGTTTAATTCCTGAATGCAAATATTTGTTCATTTTTACCGTCATTCCTTCCAACGTTACTGTATTAACAAAAGACCTGAAAGGAGTTCATCCTCATTTTGTATTGCTCAGTGGAGTCCTACTTTCTGGTGGTTGCTGCATTAAATGGCTTTTGAGTGCCCCGAGGTGACGTGACTCGCACTGCTGTTCTCGACTTGGCTACACCTCCTCCCTTTTGCTGTCGATATGTTAATAGTCTTGTGCATTCCAGTGTTATTTAATATCTGCCTAATGCCAAGAAATATTAATTGAAATAAAAGACTACTTTTCTTGTCTCTGACTGTCTTGGTCTAACCCGTGCAACAAGTTCCTAGCATCGCATATTTGGGGGAAGGACGAGGCTGGCTCCCTGCCTGACGTGTCCCCGTCTTGTCCGAGACACGTCGCCTTGTAAGTATGTAGGGGTTTTTTTTGGGAGCTCGCTCTCGTGGCTGGGTTAACGCAGTGGTGTTATTGCCTGTGGGTGCCTGTGGGATCCTGCTCCATCCCAGCTGGGTCCTGGGTGAAGGCAATTCCTTGGTGAAGACCACAGGAAAGTGACAGCTCAGCTCCTGCTAGATGCCGAGGGAAAGCTGCCAGCTCACTGGCCAGGCTGTTGTGACCACAAATTTAAAAAAATAAAAGTATCTTGGTCCTGTTGGGTACCAGGCACGTGCTGTTGGAATAACGTTTGACGTCGGTGGCATAGAAAGCTGTTTTCCCCATGTTCAGTGAGTCTGCGGGTAGCTGCTTAAGCAAAATAAAGTATCAACAAATGATTTGTCCCGACATTAATGTTAAGCATGTAATTAAGGGATTTTTGCTGTGTAGAATGGACCTGGTAGTGGTTAGGTGTTAATGTTTTAATATTAAAAAAGGGAGAGATGGTTGCAATATCCAAATGGAAATGCGTTGTTAGGTTAGGCTTGGTCTGCAATACAGGCTCCTGTCAGTACTGCCAAGCAGAAAAGTGTGTTCAGTTTTTTCCTAGAAATTCAAATTTGAGCTATTAAAAAACCCAGTCCTTTCAACCGCAAACCCTGCTGATGAGTGCAGCCCTGAAAGGGGAGTTAATCAGCAGCCTGCCTCCTTTCCCTGGGCGAGCCCGGCAAAAAAAAGCATAGTATTGAAAAAAAAAAAAAAAATAATTCCATGGTTGCTTATAGTCTGTCTCCAGCCTCTGTGTTCGTGCTGTCTGCCAGAAGATGCCGTGGTGGTAAAGATGCTGCAGATGATGTTACACTAGTGGCTCTTCTTGCACAGGCTGGGTGGCAGTTGTTTAGATGTGAATCGGCCACCGTGGGCTTTAGCATCACTCTGCACTTGGGAAAACGTGCAGAAACATCTCTGACCTTGTCACGGGATGGTGCCTCTGAGAGGGACCGCAGCATTTGAATCTTGTTTGTGCAATCGTAAAATGAGTCAGGCGTATTTTTAGTCAAGCATTGCACAATATCCTTTTCTTAGGTATCAAGGATGTAAAAACTGTTTTGCTGTAGCGTTCATAAATGCAGCAGTTCTGTCATCGTTCATCTGCTCTTGTAAGTGGGACTTTGGCCACATTTTCCACTTTTTCCTGACCTCTTCTGGTTTCCACTTCTGTCTGTAGTGAATAACAAGTTTAAGTAGCTATTTAACAAAGCCCAAACTCTTCTCATGTGAAAAGAAAAGAAAATCTCCTTACAAAATTTTGACTTTGTTATTGCAGAAACAAAATGAAAGAGTCTGACTTTTAGTGGTCAAAAAATTCCCATTTCTTTGGCTATAATTTTTGCTCTGAAACGTGCCAAGGTATCCACAATGGAGTCTGCTACCCGCCGCAGGCTAACAAGCCCGTGAGCAGCCCCATCCAGGCACTGGGACTGTGTCCTGCTTCCCCCAGCCCAATTTCTTCCACCTTTCCAGTCCCAGGTTTGACTTTTTTATGTTGTCCCCCACTGCTTTCTCAGCTTTTCGGGAGTTTCTTCTTTTCAGGGCAGGGTGGATCATCTCCGTTTCAGACTGGGGCTGGCACAGGGTGTGTGAGCAAGGTGCTCCCAATTTGCCTTTTGGAAAGCAAGTGTGGAAGATGCCCAAGAAAAGTGGTCCTGCACAGCATCCCAGGGGGACCAGGGAGATGCTCTAAAGCCTGACCAGGCTGAGCTTTTCAAAGATGGCTTCTGATA
Source organism: Aramus guarauna (assembly GCA_013400195.1). Lineage (NCBI taxonomy): Eukaryota > Metazoa > Chordata > Aves > Gruiformes > Aramidae > Aramus > Aramus guarauna. The sequence continues at coordinate 642,297 of VXBL01002916.1, forward strand.
CAGGGAACCTTTTGATTACAAGCCAGCTAAGTACTGGAAAGGGTTTTATCTGCTGCTGCCAAGCAGCTCTTAAGAAAATCAGACCTGTTTCAGAGGCTGAAGTTGTGCATCCGCAGTTACTGGGTAACTTTGAACATCTTGGCTGTGCTTTGAAGAGCTCCTGTGAGGATGCGTCTGCTTCCCTGGCTGGTAACGAGGACTAGGAGGGGAGAGCAATTCCCAGGCTCATCCTCCTGGACGTGCTGTTTGAGAGCTGATCCAGGTGGAGTTCAAGACTAATGGAGAAATCAACGAGAAGCTCGCAGAGCTTTACTGCTCGTCGGGCTCAGGGGTGTCTTTCGAGGAGGGACCGGTGTGTAGAGGGGGTTAATCACTTGGGAAATGATATCCAAGAGATTAATAGAAAACTTCAACTTGCTAAATGACTTTGGTGTTTTGGCAAATTGTATGTTTAATCAAAAGTAGAGTCTAACTCAGTGAAAGTAGAGTTTAGCACAAAACCCTCCATCAGTGGGCCCATTTTTACCTCGCTCTAATAAGCTGTGTAATTATTTTCTTGCCACGGAGATATCTAGCACTCTGAAAGCTCTAGCTAATTACTACATAAATTCAGGCTTTTCTGTATGAATTGCAGGTCCTATTAAGCTAATTCAGAATTATGTCATTGCCTTTCAAATTAAGTTAGTGCCTGTCTGGTTGCAGCTTAATTCCAGCCTGGGTGGCGGAGGTGCTTGGATTCGGTCTTGTGGTTCTCTGTCGCCAGGTTTGTATTAGCCCTTTGTTTTTAACGAAGGCTCTTTGCAATATGTTTTTAGCATTAGGTTCTGAGTAATGAACTCCCACGAAGAACAACATGAGCATTTCTGCAGCCGCCGGGCAGATGGTCTCCATGGATAGTGCTCGATCCATTAAGCAGGGAACCCTCTATTCATATTTAAAGGTTAGGAACAGCCGTCGACTTTAATGGTCCAGTGGGCAGACTGGCATTTTGAGATCCCCAGGCTGCGTGATGGCAGATACATTGCTGATGAACCCGATAATCGCCGTACCTCTTTTTGGAGGGGAGGAGTTTCATTGGAAAAGAAGGAAATGAGGTGGGGAAGGGAGAGCAGAGCGTCTCTCTGTGTGGAAGCTTTGGAGATGTGCCTGCACCGCTGGGAGCTGTATGCCTGGAAGCAGACCTTACCTGTTGCCTGTCTGTATCAAGTGTGATGGTTTGGAGCCAGACGCGCTTCTGAACACTCTCAAGATCGCTGGGTTTAAAAGGCAGGCAGTGCATCACTGGAGGGTTGGGTTATTCCCAAATCGATGGCCATGCCAGATAAGACAGAAACCACTGAGTATTGAGGGAGCGAGTGGATGTTATGGCAGGATCCCTCTCGATCGTTTACCAAAGGTCTTGAGAGTCTGGCGAGGTCCCTGCTGGCTGGAAGCTAGCCAATGTTATTTCAGTCTACAAAAAAGGTGTGAGGAAGACCCAGGGAACGACAGACCTGTTCATCTAACCTCAGTTCCTGGAAAAATCATGGAGAAGATTATACTCTGCCTTGCAGAGGGATCTGGACAGATTGGAACATTGGGCTATGATTAATGGGATGGAATTTAACAAGCCAAAATGCTGGATCCTGCACCTAGGATGGAGTAATGCCAAGCACAAGTATAAATGGGGAGAGGAGTGGCTGGAGAGCAGCCCTGCAGAGAGGGATCTGGGGTGCTGGTCACGGCAGGCTCAGTATGACCCAGCAGTGTGCCCTGGCAGCCAGGACGGCAAACCGCGTCCTGGAGGGCATGAAGCACAGAGTAACCAGCTGGTCAAAAGAGGCGATCACCCCTCTTGGGTTTGTCTAGTTTGGAGAAAAAGGAGGCTGAGGGGTGCCCTCATTGCTCTCTACAGCTTCCTGAGGAGGGGAAGTGGAGAGGGAGGTGCTGAGCTCTTCTCCCTGGTATCCAGTGATAGGATGTATGGGAATGGTTCAAA
>VXBL01002916.1:644456-672152 GCA_013400195.1 Aramus guarauna
TATTCTATTCTATTCTATTCTATTCCATCCCATCCCATCCCATCCCATCCCATCCCATCCCATCCCATCCACTGGCCAGAAGAAGGAGGCGAGGAGCTGTCATGGTGGCTGGCTGTTGTCTTCAGAGGTAAGGGTGGGCCCACAACCACCAGTGGGCAGGTTATTTTAAGAGGCTGACAGTGTTGTGGCTCTTGCTGATGGAGGAACAATTTATCCCAAACAAAATCTTTACTGGTTGGGCTATCACTAGAGGGAATCACCTCTCACCCGAAGGTGACAAGAAAGGTCCCCTCCTTGCTCATCCCCATCACATGTTCCCACACCTTGGTGTTTGTTGCTGCTGGGGCTCAGGTGGGTCAGGGCTAGTACCCCTGGTCATCCTCGGCTTCCCCAAACCCTCCCTGCCTGAGCACATCTTTGGTGTGTTCTCAGCCTGGTCCTTGGCACTGGGAACTGCAGCACTAAATCTCTGGGCACTGCCAGCCCCCCTCCTCCCCAGCTGTGCTCCCAAGCCCCCACACCAGCATTTTTTTGTTTTGTGCACTGTTTTACCCAGGACCTTGGCAGCGTCCTTAGCCTTAACTGCATCTGACATGCAGCAGTATGGAACTCAGTGCACAAGGCAGGTCACGCTCCAAGTCTCAGTTGGTCGCAGGTATATTATAGCAAATATGACAAATTACATCTCAGATGAAGTTGGCCGCTGTGTTCCTTCTCCGGTCACCCAGGCCATTCTGCCGGTAATGAGGTGTAAGCGAGGGACCCTCTTTCTCCGCAGTGATGCTGGCTGTGCCTGCTCTTCCCTGGCAGTGGGGATGGGGTTGCATTGCAAAAGAGAGCAGGAGCAGGGACAGGTCCTGCCTAAGAGTTCTGTCAAAGTCATCACCCACAGCGAAAACTTTTTTCATCTTTCCCAGGCTGGGCCACAGGTGTCTTTCCAGTCTCTATTTGCATTTTGCTATTTAGTTTAAAAGAAAAAGTGAAAAAAGTAATTGCCTGAAAGCCCAGTGTGGGTACCGATTCAGACAGGGTTGAATCAGGCTTTCTCCAGCAAAGTCTGGAGAAAAGGAGGCTGAGGGGAGACCTTATCGCTCTCTACAGCTACCTGAAAGGAGGTTGTAGCCTGGTGGGTGTTGGTCTCTTCTCCCAAGTAACAAGTGATAGAACAAGAGGAAATGGCCTCAAGTTGTGCCAGGGGAGGTTTAGATTGGATATTAGGAAAAATTTGTTCACCAAAAGGGTTGTCAGTCATTGGAACAGGCTGCCCAGGGAAGTGGCTGTGTCACCATCCCTGGAGGTATTTAAAAGACATGTAGATGTGGTGTTTAGGCACATGGTTTAGTGGTGGACTTGCCAGTGTTAGGTTAATGGTTGGACTTGATGATCTTAAGGGTCTTCTCCAAATTAAATGATTCCATGATTCTAAAGTCCCAGCCGTGTGGCCATGTGTGGTTCTGCTCCAGCCTGTCCTCACTGGCAAGAATAGCCACGTATTTCTTCTATGTATTAAAGCACTTTTAATGCATTATTTGACTTATTTGCACAGGAGAAAAATCAAACTGCCATGTGTAGCTGGTGTCTCTGGCACGGGTAGGTGTAAGAAGAAACACCCCCTTCCTCCCACATGGGGTTTGGGTTGTAGCTGGTGCTGTGCTGAGCCCTCCTCAGTTGTCAAGAAGTCCAAAGGAGGTATCTGGCAGGCGGCCCCATGGTTTGTTCCTTTTCACCTCTGTGGAACCCTATGTTGCTTCCGAGGACTTTTTTCTGCATCTTTGCCATGGTGGTGGCTGCAGGGACAGCCCACACTTGCTGCGCTGTGGCCGTGGGAGGAAGCGATGGTCTGCAGAGCAGGGCTGGGGTGCTCCTCACCCCGGTCTTAAACTGAATGAGTGAACAAGCTGGGCAAGAATCCAATAAGAGAAATCAGGGGGTTGTTTAGAGAAACACTGAGGTGCCCAGGCTCAGAGGAGAGTGTCGGCCAACTCATATAATTAGGATTGGCCCATCCCCTCTCATGGACAAACACAGAACCAGTATAGATAATCCTGGGCCTGAAGCTGGGATTCCTCTTCCATTTGGGCCATTCCTCCAGGGGCAAGATATCTTCGTGAGTGTTTTAAAATTGGTTTGGGAGCAGTCAGGGAAAGGCCGTGTGCTGAGCATGGAGCTGGGGAGCATCATCTTCTCGGGGACATTGGGAGCCGCCGCTTGCTGCAGCCGGCGGGAGCAGCAGGCTGCCCATCTCCGGCTCCCACAGGGATGCTGTGCAGGACCACCGCTCTCCCCCACCTTATTGCAAAGGTGCAATGGCAAAGCAATGGTGGGAGAAGAGACCCTTCCTCCTCCTGCCAGACCCAGCTGGTGCGAGCAAACACCCTGCTCCTGGGGCTGTGGCGATGACTGAACCTCTCAGCCGAGAACCAGGTTGCTGCTGAACCCATATGGTTTTCCTCTTTATTCTTTTTCAATACTTTCATGGACCCTTTTCAGGTCAAATCATTGATTCCACTGCTGAGCGGATGCTGCGGGCAGCAGGCACAATACTGGTGGCTGGTTCCTCGGGGAAAGGTGAGCGCGACGACTGTGCCTTAATATGCCATTAATAACCAGGAACAAGACACAACCACTGCACGTGCTTTCCTTGGAGAAAATAAAATAAACTCAGCTAATTTAGATGTTAGTGTTGCACAGCCATGATTATTCCTGTGCTGCTATCCTTCTGAATTACTAACACTTGGCAAGGCTCGCAACAAGCGGGTTTGATGCCTGCTGAAGGACATGGGTAGTGGCACCACACGTGTATTGTAACCCTGAGGAGCAAGGCTACCCACGTGCTGGGCCGATGCTCTGGAAATGGGTTGCCGGTGCCAGGGTTCACCCCACACCTGCGGTGATGCCCCAGCGAGCTGTGGCTGCCAGCCTGGCAGCTGGTGAAATTTGGGGTCTTTGGGGAAACTGGCTTTGGTAGCCCTCCCGTGTCCTGCCTGGGGAGCCCTGTGGGCTAAAGATAACCGTGCACAAGAAAAGAACTTCATTTTTAAGTAGGGGTGGCTTAAGCCAGCTTAAAAGCAACTGTTGAACCCTTCTGAGCTACTTGGCAGGAGATTTCACAGCCCTTTCGCTGGGCTGCTGGTGCTATCGGCCGCCCGTTGGGCACGCTGCCACCAGCCCGCTGTCCCCCTGGGACCTGGCACGGGCTGCGCAGCCCCCAGCAGACCCCCGCGGGGCTTCAGTCCTCCCGCAAGGACCTCAAAGTCTTTTGGGACCAAGGCATCACGGGCCACACTGGTGAAACTTGCAGATCTGCTCGGTCGATGCAACTTGGCAACCCCAAGTCTGCTTAGTCCTTTGGTAACTACCGGTGCTGCCGACGGAAACAAGGCAAAAAGAGGAGTAAAAGGAAGGTTATTTTTTTCCTGGGTTGTGATGCTTTCCCATGACGCCGGTGAAGGGAGAGGCTGGCCGCCCACATGGCCTCTCCTGTGCCTGCGACACGATAGCTGGGTAATGCTCTCCAGGCAGCGGAGGCCGGGGCTGCCTCAGTTGCTATGGCAACACCCAAAAAGGAGCCAGGAGTTTATTTGTTTTCCTCTCAAAGCAAAGCAACATGCTTGAAGATAAACCTCACTTTCCATTCTGGATGACTTTGCAGACCCTCAAGTTCACGCACCTTCTCTGCGCAGTTCACAGCACCCGCGCCGGGCAGGATGCTGCAACGGGCCAAGAAGTCCCTGCCGAGAAGCGTGTGTGTGGCCTTGCATGGAATGATACCCGCATGCTCCGGTGAGGCAGCAACGGAGAGGGCCAAAAACCCCTATTTCTCTAATCCTCTGCTTTCTTGTAGCAGCCTTCTGACAAAGTCACTCTTGCAACAGCTGTGCTTTGCACTCCCCTGTGGTTTTGGGGTTTCTTGACACCATCCAGAATACAGAGAAGGGGACAAAAGGGACTATGGCAGACAATTATAATGAATTTCCATATTCTGATAGCTGATTCTCCAAGCTGACTTTAGACCGTTCCTCCACTAGCTAGCGAGGCTCATGTTCTTTGCATTTCCACCATCATTTTTCTAGTTTTGGTTTCTTCTGTGCCAACAGCTTTTGTATGCTGCTTCCATCCAGCTACAAGTTTCGGTGCTCTTAATTTGCTTGTGTTTTAAAACTTCCTTTTCACGCTTGAGCCAGCACCAATTGATGGTAATTCCCCCCTCCCAGCCCATGCCTGCACGGTTTGAGTGTGCCACAAATCTCAGCAAGCCTCCTCGCAGCTGAACCTGCCTGAAGGCAGGAGGCAACGGTGACAGCCACACATCTTGCCAGGATGAAGATCCCCTGCTCACGGGTTCCCTGTTGACCATGTGGCAATTTTGGACATATAGAAAAGGCAGCAAACATAATTTTGAGTGGCACGAACTACCATGTCTCCTGGAAACCTTTTCTGTACAGGATTAGCTCTTCTTATCTGTGTGCACTTGCTTAGCTGCGATGCTCCCTCCCTACTACAGCGTGGCCAGAGAGCTGCTGCCACCAGGGGTGAAAGCATGAGCACGGGCATGGCATTTTCATGCCTCACCAGAGACCAGACTTGAGTCTCATTATCATTACACTACAGTGCGATGTGGACCTGTTCAAGCTGCCCATGTGCCAGAGCTGAGGCTGTGGCTCCATGAGCATCCACCAGCATCAGCTGGACACAGATATGGCCACATCAGCTGGCAGTGCTGGCTCAAGGCTCAGGGACACTACAAGATTTTGAAGGGGCACCACTCTGCAGGCACTGGCACAGCAAGAACAAAACAGCTTTTTGCTTTCCCCCATTGAGCAGCAGCTGGGATCCCACCTGCTCATGGCTGTGTGAGTGGCGATATCACTGGACCAAACCTCTGGGCACTGGTGCCTGGGTTCTCCTGAGCCTCAGGGGTGGCCAGCACACAACAGTGTGCGGTGGCTGTGTTCCTTCTGCCTTAGCCGAGTGCACTGGCGGGGGCTCCTGGGGTTCTCTGCCTATCGGCATGTGGTAACCAGTGGGAGGTGGTCAGCCTGCAAATGTGGAAAAAAACCTCTGGTCAGAAAAAGAATGTCAGTGTGAGGGGGATAGTGCGCCTTGCCAAGCTCATCCTCCTGTGCTGCCTTAGATGCTCTCTGGAGATGCAGGGTCAGCTCTGCGCTAGGGCTGGCTCTGCTTGCTTGGTGACCAGCAGTCCCTTGCCATCCCCATGCCATTGTTGGGGTCAAGACAGCAGCCATCTAGGACAGGAGAGGTGTCATGTAAGGGTCTGAGCCCACCTACCAACACAGATGCAAGAGGGCCCTGCGGGTGCTGTCAAGAAGAGATAGCACCTTATTTGCCATCCTGCCTGCCAGACACAGTTCTTCCTTGAAAGTCAGGCTACTTTTCATCTTCTCGGCCCCTGTGGATCACCCAGGGACCAGCTGGTAGATCACTATGTTTATTGCCATCAGCCCCAGCTGATCTGGCCTTGCACCCCACAACCACATCTCCTACAAAACCTGCCTGGCTGATGCCTCATGCTGCTGCTCACCTTTGGTGTCAGCAGCCACCCCACAGCATGGGTGGCCATGGAGAAAAATCCTGTCTGGGTGCCTGTTGGGCAAATGGGAGGCAGATGCTACCCCAAATTTTTTCTGCATTCCTGGTACATCCAGCTGGGCGTGCCCACCCCTCAGCCACCATGCAGCCATTGCAGGGGCTGTTTCCCCATTGCCTGGCCACGAAGCACCCCCACAGCTGGGTATGCCAGTGACCCAAGGAAACAAGAAATAGTATGAACCTCTGAGGAGGTAACAAGCTCAGTGCAGGTTCCTCAATGGACCTGGCATGCCAGGCAGAGATGCTTCTTGAGTACACATTCACCAGATCTCACCTGGACTCGCTAGCCAGGGAAATGAAGCGGAGAGACCCATCTTGGGTCTGGAGGAAGACTCAGCAGACTCGGTTGACCTTTCCCAAACAACTTTGGGATTGCATGAAATGACATTTGGCAGCTAAAAACCCATGTCCTGACAAGAACCAAGGAAGCTTGGCCATGATGTTACAATATACGTCTTCCCAGAGCCACTGGCTGCATCCAGCCTCACAAAATAGCCCCTGTCCCAAAGTGCCTTTGGGCGCTGGAAGCTGCACTGGCAGGCTCACTGGCTCCTAAGGTCTAACTTGTTAGGTCATTAGCTGGCATGATTTTGGCACATACCAGCTAGTACTTCCCAGCTACTTCCTCCACACGGTTTGGGAATCAGCTTCTCTTCTGCCTTGGGGGCCAACCGAGATCAGCATCAGCTCGGGCTGCTCCATGCCAGGTGGCTTGGGCAGGGTTAGTGTGGGAAGGGAGCATTCCTCACACTATCCAGAGGGAGAAAAAGGCCCTTCAGCAGGAGGAGAGGACAAGCCACCCTCCTGGAGGCTGCTGGTTCGCAGAACAGTTTGGGTTTAAACCACACCTTGCTGGCTGTGGCCAGGTGCTTGTCAATGGGAAGCTGGGGGGCGGCTGCAGTTCCATGCACCTGCATGTGCTGTTGGGTCACGTCACCTAGTTTGTGTGTGTGTGCACACGTGTGTGCACCTAGACTGGGCATTTATTTTCAAATTGCCACCGTGCAGGTCCAGCTCAGTGCACGCAGGCAGGCTCTGGCAGGGAGGAGCACGCAGCTCCGGCATCTGTGATGGGGAGGTGTGTGGAGATGGGGCAGGAGAACATCCCATCCTGCGCAAAGCTGCCGAGGCATGGAAATACAGGATGCCATGCAGCGACAGGTAATGCCAGATGGTCTCTCTTTGCCCAGGGTTTTCCCATAAGCTTTCTGTAACCCTTTGCACAAGCACAAAACTCAGCAGCAGTGTTTAGAAACAAAGGAGGGACGAATAGGCATGAGGAAGAGGATGGGACTGGCAGTGTGAGGCTGAGCCTGAGATGCAGCTGTGAACGTGATGGCAGATTACCAATGTAGGATTTAGATTCACCAAGCAAGGGGATTTTCTTGAAACTGTCCACCTCTTGGCTAATGCCACCAGCAGAGCATGGAGCCGATGGCACGGGCAGTGCAGTTCCTTGCTGCATCATTTTATATGACTTACAAGCACCTTCCTAAGGGCAAAGCTAAATGTCCTGCCTCTGGGTTTGCCTTGTCCTCCCCTGCAACGAGCAAATCCCACCTCTGTCCTGGAGCATGAGTCACTTCAAAGTCTTCACCTCCATCAGCTGCACAGCTCTGTCTTACAGGCTTTTTCCAAAGCAAGATTGCTAGTTGATTCCCTCCTCAGTAATGTGATTTAAATCACCCTTCAATCACTGGCCATTTGCACACCTTATGGCAATAAGGACAAATTATCACCTTAAATGAGAGAAAGATGGTTCTAGGAAATGGCTTTCATTCGGGTTTTTGAGAAGATGCTGCCAACTTTAGATGAGTTGTTTCCTCTGCTGTGATTGTCTGAAGGAAAAGGGCACAAATAGGAAAAACTGGCATGTCCCTGTGCTGTGTGTGGCACTGGTGTGGGAAGACATTACCCGAGTGCGGAGAGGAGTGGGTGTGTTTTTCTGGATGGCCTGATGCCCTTTAAAACTCAGGGGTTTCAGTGCTTAATTAAAAGGTAGGTGGAAATGAGCCCCGAAGGACGTAGGAGCCTGTGCTGCGCTGCCAGTATGTACCCACCTGCCTCATTGAACGGCAGTGAAATTTATCCTCCAGCTTGCCTCCAGGTCATGCCTTTTCCTTAAAAATAGAGGAAAATTAAATTTTAATGTAAAAAATAGCAATGCTGGGAGGAGTAAAGACCCAGCTGCAGGGGGTGGTGTGGTGGGATTGCCTCTGGAAGCCAAGCTCCAAGACATGTTCTCTAGCTCTGCCCAGGGGATAGAGAGGATTTTTGGTACTTTAAAGAATTGACTGCAGCTTTACCAGGATGGATGGATATCTGGGATGGCTAATTAGTGGTTGGCAACAAATTGGAGCCCACAGGCACCCCCTGCCATGTCCTGGGAGGGACAATGGAGTCACACAGTGAGGACCTGGGTAAGCTGGGGCTGGATGAAGCTGGCGTCCAAAGATGCCTGCTGTGACTTTAGGCTTCATCCAGATAAAAAGAGCTGAAGTGAATGGATTTGACTCAGGCAGGTTTTTTACCTTTATCCATATATCTCAGATTAAGCACGCTTTTTTCTTTTTCTCATCTCAGAATAGTAATATTTTACTATTTATGCCACCAGCATGGCAGTGAGAAGCCAAGATTCAACCGTTCATTTCCTTAATCAAAAGCTGCAGCCGTGGTTTCCCCCCAGCCATGGGTGACAGTGACCCGGGCTGAGGAGCTGCTGCCACCTGAAATGCCACAGGAAAGGTTTTCCAGCAGCCTGCTAAAATGAACAGCAACAAATTGCTCAGATCAGGTAGTACCGAGTCACCCAAAGAGTAGAAAGATGGGAGTGTAACCTCTCATTTATATCAGCCTCTGGCAAACACAATAGAAGGTTGTTAGTAGTATTTTTAGTGACTCCGGGGCACAGTCTGAACAACTCCAGACCAGTAAGCCTGACGTCTGAACCAGAAAAAATTGGTAGAAACTATGGCAAAGTACAAACATTGGATAAATGCGATGTATTAAGGAAGAGACACCATGTGCTTTTATAAATGGAAGTTTTGCCTCATGCATCTTTTTTGTGGTTTCTGCAGGAATGAATGGGTAACAGATTCCTAAATGGTCTGACAAGGGATGGATGGATGGATACAGTGGGACATGGATGTTTGCTAATGATACAGGATTGTCTAGGATCATCAGAGATGGTGCAAAATATTGCAGAAATGTTTCTCAATATTGCTGACCAGGCAGTACAAAAGTTAAACTGCCTATTATTAACTTAAAAAAAAAAAAAAAGACTCAGGAAAAAATGGCTCTAATTATTCATACAATTTGAGGTTCAAATTCTCATGATATTGGGATTACTTTGGGTAGAGATCTGAAAATATCAGCTCAGTGCTCAACTTGTACCGTGAATAGGTTTTTGGGAAGCCTTTGGGATCAGGAAGTTATTGAGCTGGGTAAAGGGTTCCCCCAGGAACCACACACATCGTGTGGGGTTACGCTGGCCTCCAAAACCTCCCTCTTCTGATCAGGCACAGCCAGCCCTCCCTGCGCAGCCTGCGTGCCCATATTTCTGTGCCCTTATCAAGCTACTTGCTTGATAATTTAAATTAGGTGTCTATTTACGTGGCAGCTAGCTAAATCACACACGGTGTCAGCAGTACTGGTGCGAATCGATGGCAAATAGCTTCACAGCTGCTTAATGCTGCAGGGAACATTTTGATCAGCCCATCTTGACCCTGCAGCTAATGCAGACCAGTGAATCTGCCTTGTTAATTTGTGTACCAGGCTTGTACCTTTGGCCCGAGGCTGGAGACGATGCTAAACATCTGCCACTGGACTCCTGAGAGTGACGTCAATACTCTTTTGTCTTAAGTCTGGTATGGTCTCAGCTGCATCCATCTCTCCCAAAGATAAATTATACTTTATTGCATGGTATTGCTCAGGACAGAAAAAAATCTCATTAGGCACCAGCAATTCAGCACTTAAAACTCAGAGTAATAAAAGGGTAGCTTTTTGTCCCTTGCCAATGTGTCTTTCCCACTTTCTGCCCATGCACACATGCTCCAGCTCTTGGGAGGCACAGAGGCGCTGTCGGGATGGCAGAGGATGGCTGCATGGTGTCACTGGGCATTACTGGGGACAGCTTTGGAAGCCAGGCCAGCAGAGAAGTGCTCTGCCTCGCTGCAGCCCCACTGGCACCATCTGCCCAAGCAGGGTGGTTTTCTTCTCTAGGAGGGGACAGCAGCAGGAGAAACTTGTGGCCTCTCCCAGGGCACGTCTCAGGGTGCATCCACATCTTGGGGTGCGTCCAAGCCCCGGCTCACACCCAGGCTAAGCCATCCAGTCCTGGGTATAGCGTGACCTCTGCTTTCCACGTGCAACAAGCACGGTAAGGCATCTGGCTCCATCCCCCATGGACTGCTGCTCTGGCCCTGGGAAGGGGACATGGGCGGGAGGGCAGGGAGCTGGGCTCACACGGGCTCGCCTCACGTGGAGGGTTTTAGGGAGCCATTGCTCCACCAGCCTGCCCTCATCTCTCAGCAGCTGCAGATACTCCAGGGTGTCTCTGCTGAGTCCCACAAACCCCTGGACTCGGTGGCAATAGGCAGAAGGATGCCTGGGGCTGCTGGTAACCTGTCTGGAGGGACACATCCTGGGCAGGGTATGCTGGTGCTGTCTGCTCTGCCCTCCTCCCTTCCCACCATCCTCCCCTCAGCTCAAACCCTGAAGATTTAAGAAGTTATGTTTTCCCTGCAAGCACTGTTTCCCTGTTGGCTCTCCTCAGTGCAGGTCAGTTCCTTTGCTGGTAACAAAGAAATTTCCTCGCTTTTTCCCCAAAAAATGAAATATGCAGGTGATAACCACAGCTGTGGGAAGGTACCAGAGCTGAAGACCTCTTGGTCTGCTGAGGAGCAGGTGGCAGCAAACAGGACCCCCAGGTTCGGGATTAAGGAGGGAGCGGGGGAAGCGAGGCCCCAGCACGGGCTGTTGCTGCCATCTAGCCATGCCTGCCGCTCGGCAGCACGGCCCTCCCCCCGCGCCCTTTTCCGTCTGTCTTCCGTCCCAGTTACGGGTTTTCTGCATCTTTCCTCTTCCGAGCCATCAAGAAGAAAATACTTTTTATGGTTTCTTTGTTTAGCCCACGCTTTCTGAGACTGTTGCCTTAGCTCTGCAGTACGTAGGGCCACAACACGCAGCAGCTCTGTGGTCAAACCAGAGCGGGACATGCTCGCTGCTCTCCCCTGCTCCCCGTGGCCGTGGGCTTGGACGCAGCGAGTGTTGTGGGGCCACGCTTGCTGGGTTGCATCCTTCCACCCAGTGAGATTCACCTCCTCTGGGGAAGACCCTGGTGCTGGCATGGCCATCTGCCCCCACAGATGTCCCACCACCCGGCCCAGTGTCCTAAACGTGACCGCGTTTGAATGGTGTTTGCTCCCTGCAGCTGTCGGCTGACCCGGAGGAGGAAGGAGCGAATGGTGGGGTCCATTCTGACAAGCAGCACACTCAGCTGGGGACACAGGTAAACCGCTTCAGGAGGGTGAGATGCCACCTTATGAGGGTCTAGGCTCCTGGGTGAGGAACTTTCTTCATCCCATGGAGCAAGGCATGGCCCGTTCCTTTGTTCCAACAGCTACACCATGGCAATGGTTTAGCACCCATTCCCNCCCCCATGGCAATTGTTTAGCCCCCCTTCCCATCCCCCCCCCCCCCGCCCTTTTTGTGAGGCAGGAGTGGGTCACCTCTCCTCAGTAGCTCCTCGGAGGCAGCTGCCCAGTTTTGTAACTACTTTCTTAGATCCATTTTAGAACTGGAGCACCAGCATCTCACCAAGCACAGCCCCAGCGGGAAGGCAGACGAGGAGCTAGTGTTGTCAATCCGACCTGCAAAACCCTTTGCTGGACCAAGGGGACTGCGCTGCTGGGCTCAGCCCCATGGCACGGCCAGAGCCACCGGGGAGCAGAGTGGAGACAAACACGCTAAGGTTGGAGGGACCTCAGGAGAGCTCTAGCCCAATATCCTGCTCCAAGCAGGATCAGCTGCAAGGCCAGCCCAGGCTGCTCTGGGCTTTGTCCGGTCAGGTCTTAAAAGCCTCCAGACATGAAGGCTGGCCAGCCCCACCAGCAGCCTGCTCCTCTCCTGACTGTCCTTGTGGGGCAAGTCTCTCCTTGCACCCAGCCTGACCCTGCTGGTTCCAGCTTGTCTCTTGTCATTTAACATCAGCAGTCCTGCAAAGGTGCTTTATGGAAGATGGCATAGGTAAGTTCCATGGACATAGCCCCCCCCAAGAAAATCCTTGACAACAGAGAACCTAAATTAACCCCAGAAGCAATAAAGGAGAATAAAAATGTCACAGAAATAGGTACTGGAAGAGCCAAGCCTTGGACTGGGCCCCAAGCAGGAAGCTGGAAGCTCATGGGACATTTCAGGTAACAGCCCTAATAATTTAAAAAAAAAAAAAAAAAAAGGCACCACTAATTTTGAAGTGTTCTGTGCATTAAAACCCCCAAACCCTCTGTTTCCCATTTCTGTGAATAAAAGGGAAGGGAGTTTTATTTGGTTGGGGGTTTTTTTTGAGCTGTTCAATAGTCTAATTATTTACTTTGTACACAGTTTTTCCTTGTACTTTCTTACTTGTGTTTGTTCTCTCTAACATCTTGCTTATGCTGCAGTCTAACGTCAGGAGTGTGGGATTCACTTGAAAGCTTTCAATTACTCCTCTCTTGCCTTCCCTGGCTCTATCAGACAGGGGCTTTTTGATGATTTTTTTTTTTATTTTTTTTTTTTTTGAGTTGAGCTCCATCTTGCGGGCTTTTGCTTGGCTAAGTAGTCACCACATGGTTATCTCTGAGAGGATCTCCCTTGGCCCTGGTTAGAGGAACACCCCTGCTTGCAATCAGGCATAATCACCCCGCTGGGGGATGAGACCTGCATGGCACAAGCAGCAAAGTCCCACAGCACCTACCTCCTGGGGAGGCTGGCGAGCCATCCTGGCAGGGCACGGGAGGAATTTCCCTCCGCTGGATCAGCAGTCTCCGTGGCGAGTTGGATTTTTCTTTTGCCTTTCACCTTAGTCAGACATTTTAATGGTTTAATGCTAGTTTTGACTGCAGGAAAGCAGGACAATCGTTCCTGAGAAATATTTATTGAGACGTTACAGTGAAATGCTGTTGAACTATATTTATACAAAAAAAAAATCTGGAGTTTTTCAGCAGGAACTTTTTTTTATCTAGCAACACAATAGATTTGTTTCTTCTTGTCCTTACAGTAAGGGCGGCAGCACCTCTGTTATGTTACTGAAAACTGCAGCCATGTTATCCTGGTCCTGCTCCTTGCAAGAGGACCAATCTCAAGCTGATGTCTTGTTCTTCCCAACTATAGTAGCCAAATATAAAAGGGTGACGCTTAAGCCCACTGAACATCCAAAATCCGGTCTTCTCCCAAGGTAGGGAACTGCATTTTAAAGATGGATGAAATAATACCTGTGATGACAAAGTACTTTGGGAATCCTTTGTACTGAGCTGCTACAGGTGCCCTTTCTCAGCTTGTATGGGGGGTGCTTGCTGCGTTATCGAGGTACGTGGACTGACCCTCCCTGCCCCAGAAGTGGTGAGGGTTTGACAGCAATCCAGCAGAGCACCAGTCAGTCTCTTTGCCTTGCCAGATTGGAAGTGACTCTGCCTTTGCTTCCTTCCCTGAATTGCTGTGCAGCCCTGCTGCCTATTGACTGCTTTCTGGGCTGGAACATGGCAGTTGGCTCTGCACCACAAAGGCGGGATGAGCCAATTAATCCTTTGCAAAGCACTCTGTGAGGGTGAATTGAAGAGTATAACTGGAAGGCACTTTATTTATTTATTTATTTATTGGCGGGGCGGGGGAATATTGTGGGCAGCACTGGGACCAGCTCCCTAAAATGAGGGAGAGGAAAAGGGATGGTTTGTTTCAGTGTGCTAATGTTTTTGTCTTTAGGCAAAGACTAACAGACTGAGAATTGTTGATGTATTATAAGCATCAAGAAAGACAGACATGCAAATAAGGGTCTAATATTAGTGGGACTGTAGCAAGGGTTGCTTGACAGTTGGACTTGATGATCTTAGGTCTTTTCTAATCTTAATGATTCTGTGAGCCTATGAATATTTGCAAGACAACATGGATATAAGCAAGTGTATTGGGTTTGCATGGCAAGGTGTTGGGGGACACCCAGGTCAGTGAAGACAGAGCAGGAGGTGCTCCAGGTGCTGGAGCAGAGATCTCCCTGCAGCCTGTGGTGAAGACCATGGTGAGGCAGGCTGTTCCCCTCCAGCCCATGGAGGAAGGATGAGGGGGAGTAGAGATTCCACCTGCAGCCCATGGAGGACCCCACACTGGAGCAGGCAGAGGCACCCAAAGGAGGCTGACCCCTGTGGGAAGCCCGCACTGGAGCAGGCTCCTGGCAGGACCTGTGGCCCTGTGGAGAGAGAAGCCCACGCTGGAGCAGGTTAGCTGGCAGGACTTGTGACCCCATGGGGGACCCATGCTGGGGCAGGGGCAGAATGTGAGGAGTCCTCCCCCTGAGGAGGAAGGAGCAGCAGAGACAACATGTGATGAACTGACCACAACCCCCATTACCCGTCCCCCTGTGCTGCTGAGGGGCGGATGAGGGAAAGAAACTGGGAGTGAAGCTGAGCCTGGGAAGAAGGGAGGGGTGGGGGAAGGTGTTTCAAGATTTGGTTTTATTTCTCATTATTCTATTCTGTTTTGCTTGGTAATAGATTAATTTTCCCCAAGTCGAGTCTCTTGCCTGTGATGGTAATTGGTGAGTGATCTCTCCCTGTCCTTATCTCGACTCACAAGCCTTTCATTACATTTTCTCTCCCCTGCAGTGACAGAGCAGTTTTGGTGGGCATCTGTGTCCAGCCAGAGTCAACCCACCACAGCAAGACCGCAGTGTGCTCCCGAGGGAGCTCCCTTTGCCAGTGCTCCAGCACCTGCCTGTAATGCAAGTGGCCTCTCCTTACTGAAACAGAGGAGATTCAAGGGGCCATCAGTGTTCACACCCAAAGCGCTCACCTTTGCATTAGTCCTCAGATTCCCACCTCAAAGGGCCACGTCTTGGTGGCTGTACCCCTCTGAATGCTCATCATCAGCTTTCCAAAAGCAGCCTTGCTGTGGTTTAGCTGCTCTAAACACCTCCTGTATGCAGAGGACTACAAAACCAGCTGAAGAGCAATAGCAAAGCTTGCCAAAATATGTCTCAGTCACATGTATACTCCATGTTCTCAATGTATTTTCAGGATAGTCAAATACAGTATTTTAACTAGCTAAAGATAAATTTGAATCTGAGGCATTTGTGACATGGGTACTGAAACCAGACCATAGCTACTGAGATACCAACTGTAAAGAAAACTAGGCAATGCATGTCAAAACCAGGGATACTTCTCTAGAGCAAATTACTCTTGCTTCTTTTGGTACTGATCAGTGCTTATTTCAAGATGAAATTTAAAACAATTATTACTATGGCAATAATTGATGACCTTTTACTTTTTGAAAATCAAATTCTCTTTACAGTGAGATAATAATTATTTTTTTTTTGGTGGAAGAGGGTTGATTTTCATCCGGAAACAAAGCTTTCCATTTCAGTCTTACTGCAAATTGATGCTATGTTTAGCTATAAAAGATCTGTTTAAATGGTAGTACTTGCTAGGGATGACATCTGTGAGAGGAGAAAAGCTCTCCCTCCAGCTCCAGGTTTGCTTCCAGACGAAGCCTTGCTCCTGCAGGTAGAGCTGTAGGGTTTCTGCTGGTGTTCCTAGCTCTGGGCCAGTCTGTGCATACAAGTGAGGTGGCAGAGTTACCTCTTCCCAGGGGATTCATGCACTGACACCATTTGTCTGCAAGGCCTGTGTCAGCCTATGAGTTAGCAGATTAAAAATTAAAGTGCTCATGCAGCACCATGAGGGCAGTCTGCCCCAGTACACTCTGCCAACAGCAACTTCCCCCCCTTGTCCCTTACATCCTCCGTCTGCTCCCTCTACTTCAGTATTCTCCATGCTCTCGCTAATACATCCTCACCTTTGATTTTCCATCTGATGTAATTTCAGGGGACCAGTGTTTCTCGACTTTTTTTTTTTTGGTATGTAAAACTACATTTACACCAAAAGATGTCAGCTGAACTCAAGTACAAGCCATGTATAGCTTTAAGTCTCAGCTAGACTTGCTTCATACCTCAAGTGGTTTCACCATTCAAGAAAGAAGAATGGGGTGATCAGAAGCCATGCCCTCAGCTCAGAGAGATGTCTTGGTATTTGCCTCAGATATTACTGGTTTTCCTAGAGTGATCAAGAGAACCACCACCACCACCGCTGGTGCCAGAGAAGGGAGTGACCACTGGGGACATGAGGAGCAGGAACACCACAGCCCCTGCAAACAGGCAGCAAAGCCTACAGTGAGACAGACACAGCACCACAGTGTGTGGTTGGCAAGAACTGAACTGAAAGGCACAGACTATTCTCAAGCTAATTCTTTAAGACACATACAGCTGATCTCAATTTTTCCCTCCTCTATCAGACAAGCTTGCTCCACAGAGAAATAAATCAGATGTGCAGTTACAACAACTGGATTTGATCAATGAACATGGCAAGATAGAGCAAAGATTTGATGGCCCAAGACTTGGGGAAGGGAGGTCAGCCTAAACCCCAGGAGTTTGCTGCTTACTGTTACATCTCTGCTGTGCTCCATATGGTCTGGCTTTCACTAGTAAATGTTTTTTCCCCACTTTGGATGGGGAAGAGAGCCTGATTTGCCATGTGGGCAATTCTTGTCACTTAGGGTATTTTAAAATGAATTCAAAGTGTGGAAGTTGATGACAGAGATTCTGTGGAAGCCAGGATTAAGGCAGCTGTAAGACAAAGGATACATATACACACACACTCAGCATCCCAAAGCACAGAACACCTGCTCAGCATAATCCAATTTAAAAAGTGAGAAACTTGCATCTTGCTTAAAACCACACCACCATTACTGTAGAGAGTTATTACAAGTACTGAAAGTCAGCTAGCAAAAGTCATTGGGTTTTACACAGAAGATGCTCAAGATTAACAATTCTTTTTAAGCACTTGATACTCTCCTTAGACATGGCTCAGGGAGCACCAGCTGAGGCTACAACACACTTGCCTTGGAAGAGACAGATAAAGAACTGAGGTCAGCTACATCATAAGTTTATCAGATATAAGTTTTTTTTTTTGAGACAAACCCCAATGAAATAGCTAAAACAACCAATCAAGTTAAATGCAGATCAAGAAACTAATTGGTAACCTACCACATTCCTCTCAGGGAAGCTTACTCATTAGTTTGTACAAGTGATTGCCTTCAAACTACATGCTGCAGATGGTCTCCACTTACATGAAGCAGAGGACGCCAGTCTGCACCGCTTGCCCACCAGGGCAAGAGACCCTCCTCTGGCACTAGTTGCTAGTGCAGATACCACATCAGGTCTCACTGCAGCCATACACCCTTCCAGCTCAACTCTACCCAGGGCCTTCAAACAGGGAGGTTTAAACACAGCTATATCTCACTTACACAACCACAGTCTTTCTAGGAATACTTTTCTGGGTTGGTTTTTTTTTCCTACTCAGTTCAAAATGCACTTAGTTCTTACAGTGCAAAAGTTAGATGTGAAGTTGTTACAATATTATTTGGTTGCCATTCATTACTTTTGCTTTCATGGTAAGAATCATTAAGTTTCCACATGAATTTGGAGAAGCTAAAATAAACCCTAGTTTGGTTGCAGGGAGTTTCTTTGAGATTAAGGCTATTGCTCCACTTTATGTACTGAAGTTTGCACCAGTGTAGTTCAGTAGCCAAACAGCTGGCTGCATGCATGAGAATAAAGGCAAGTGCTATTTCAATCACAAGCTTGAAGCTAGGAGTGACACAAGAATGAAAACAAGAGTCACATTGGATGCTTCAAGAGGCATCAGGAATGAGGTACCATCACTTCTGTTTACCCTACTAGTTCAGCTAGCAAATAGTCTCAGCTGAAAGCAGAGAATGGAGGTTAAACATTGTCTTTCAGAGCTGCTTGTAAGAAAACAGGTTTCTCATCTTCCTAGAGCCATTGTTTCTATCAGCAATTCTACTCTTCAGCTGACTCTTTAAATTTTAACACTAAATTAGCTTAAGCTTTACAAACTTAATGTACCAAGGTTTTCCTCTTTATACACCAGGGATTACTAAGGGATGGCTGCAGTCCAGGGCCTTCTGGCAAACAGAACAGGTCCAGATCTGGGACTGATTAGTTTGTCAGAAACATTTTACAAGTTTAGTGCAACAAGTGGCAACAAACAAGCATCAGGTTAAACAGAAGTCAGAATGCTCTACTCCAGTAAGCAGACTCACTGATCTTATCAACACGCCCTGTATTAGCTCCTAGTGTTTACTACTTAGCATCATCTACCACATTGAATCCAAGTCAGAAGTTTAACAGGGTAGCATGTATTTTCATGACATTAAATAAGAGCTGCTAATTGTATTGCACACAAAAAGGATGTCGAGTCCCATCTCTTATCATCCATTTTATACTGAAGCCCTAGGCAACAAGGGTCAGAGAGTGGTCATCACCTATTAGCGAGACACATAGTTCCAACTTCTTAAGTTTTCCCACGACATGTTTTAGTTCTCACACACATAACAAGCAGCTTGTCAGTGACAGCCATGGAGCCTGTGCTGTATTCTCTCATTAATGACTAAACATGTTTAAATAGCCATCAAGTCCTGGCCACAGCAGTTATGATTCCACAAGAATTCTTGTAGTATTCAACTTATTGATGGTCAAGCTTTTTCTAATCACATATTAAAAGACACAATTTAGTTTCCCTACCCATTAAGGGGTTCCTTCAGTAAATTAGGAGGGCAAGAGTAGGAGAAGAGATGGCAATTGTGTTATTTATTAATAAGCTCTAGGCTTGCAGCATCTGGTCTGCCTTCATATATGCTATAAGACCCATCCATGACACATTAATTTTCTACTTATTAACCAAACACAGGACCAGTTATTTCAATATACTTTATTTTAAAACAGGTAGGTCACAAAACACTAAGCTTAGCCCATTCTGCCATACACAAGCTACAAATACTTGTTTGACAGTTGAGGGTCAGTCTTTAGTAGCATACATGAAAAGTGAATAAAAATCCATATAAAACAATATTCAAATAGTTTCCATAGGAACACAGATAATTGTGACCCATCTCCTAGTCATTTTTGTTGCATTTATGCCAATCTAAACTTTAAAAAAACCACTTAAAAATTCTAGCAAGAATTAAGTTAATGGTCCCCCAAATGCCCTAAATTCAATGACTAACCTTGCAGTTAATTACTAAGTATTACCTATACATTAATACTAGCTGAAGCACAAGTTGCTGGATATTCAATTCCGCTTTCCCAGGCACAAGAGAGTGGCAGACTAGCAACATCCTGCTCCTCCACTTCAGCTAAGAACCCTTGCTCCTTGATCTGCTGCATTAGTTGCCTACAAAGAAAAAAAGAAAAGCAACAGTCAAAAGTGTTTAAGTACAATTTG
The DNA here is from genome assembly GCA_013400195.1 of Aramus guarauna. NCBI lineage: Eukaryota > Metazoa > Chordata > Aves > Gruiformes > Aramidae > Aramus > Aramus guarauna. The sequence continues at coordinate 663,611 of VXBL01002916.1, forward strand.
CCAAAAGGTAAACAAAGTACTTTTTTTTACTACCAAAGATCATGAAATTAACTCTTTACTCAATCTGCAATCCAGACAATGTTACCAGAAGGGGGAAAAGAAAAATAAAATTATCAAAGCAGAGTCACTTGTGGCTGGCTAGGCTTTAGTGCAACTGCCAATACCAAGCTGTTTCACCATTTCTGCAAAGATACACCTTTAACTTGTAGCTACATCTGTATACAGATTTAATGACTCAGAATTTCAGACTTATGTCACTGACTATCCCTTATCCCATAATCTCACATTCCGTGGTAACTTGTATCAAGTAAAAGCATGCATTACACAGTAGGAATGTAAAGGAGCTGACCAGTGAGAACAATGCAACTCCTTCCATAGTCAGATGGCCAATGAACTGAAAGACAAGCTCAGCAGAACTTCAGTTGACTTTCTGGCAGTTGACTCATGCAAAGGCAAGGAATTCAGCTACTACATGAGTCCCCATATACTACTTAGACATATGTAGGCATCTTGTCCCTTCACTTTCACAGTTACCTAGCCACAAATCTAGTTGTAGACCTTTATATATATACACATAGATTGTATTCCAAAAAGGTTTTGCCTGTGCTAGAAAGATCTGCACCGTAATTTCATTGATACATCCCTCTCACTTAAGGGCCAACTTGTGTCACAGACTTTTCTTGCAAAAACAGAAAACACAGGAGGTCATGTAGGGCTGTAGCCTTGGATGATGGTTATGTCTGGATAATGGTTATTAAGCTCAGTATGCCTATACTTGGTCTAAGTATTCCATTTTAATAGAAACCCAGTGCTATAGTGAAAAAGCAAATTATTCTCCTGCAGAGCCATTTTTAATTCAATTAGACACAAGTTTGGAGTCTTATGGAAACCTTAAAAGCTTCACTGGGTTTGAGGAACACTTCAAGTGACAAGAGGTTTCACTGAAGGAAAAAACCACTACAAGCCTTGCTTAGAGGCAAAGCTAGTAAAAGAATCTTACTTGCATGGCAGGAATTCCCTTGAACTTAAGCATTTTCAGTAAATTTGAAAGCAACCCAACAGCAAAGTTAATTATGCTTTAGGGTAATACTGCTGCCCAAATGCTCTCTGCCAGTTTCACAGGCAGACTTTGATAGAGAGGCAAGGGCTTCCTCTTACAGGAAACCTGTTTCAAAGATGCAATCTGTTAGCCTGCCTTGCACAGAAGAGCATCCAGGTTATTTTAAGGTACTGTTTAAGGCGCAGTTTCACAGTGGTGTCATACTCAAGAGGTAGTCCTGCTTTCTTTGCTTACCTGTTTAATAACTTCCCATGGAGATCTAGCACTCTGCACTGAGCAATGAGCCAGAGCTCAACCTAAACCAAGGAATAACTCTCAAATAAACAGACAGATCATACTGTGAAGCAGCACTGTTGAGTGTTCCTGTCTCCTGCAGTCAGCATTTAGCAAGCTATCAATTTAGAAGACAGCATACTATTAGAACTGTGATTGGCTGGTCTCTAATTACTGGTCACAAAAGCTAACTGCAAAGAATCTGTAACGATTCTGTATGTTACACAAGAGTGAAAAATATCAACCAGGAGCCCAAGGTAATGAAGACTCCTAACATTATCCCTTTAAAAGCACCTCTCCTGGAAGTGAGTACATCAGAGAAAAGATTAATTGGCCATATTAGGATTTCTAAGCATACAGCAAAAACCTTCAGAGGCATTGCCTTCTGCCACACCACAAAGAGGCTTTCCAAGAGTTACCGCACCACAACTACAGCCCTGTTTGCTAAGCGGCAGCCAACTGACATGAGCTATTCACTACAGCCATCTGCATCAAAAGCACTGACAGATCAAGATACTTAATTACTAACCATGCTGGTCTTGACATCACATAGTGTATTGTTGGCCTCTGGAATCCATTGAAAGTAGAAGCTGCTGCAACAGTATAGGCACCCATATTTTCAAACAGGATCCAGTCACCAACTTGCAACTCTGGCATATTAAAACGCTCAACAATACGGTCTAGGCCATCACATGTTGGTCCCCATATACTGCAGGAATAGCAGCTGTCATCCGGTTTAGGCCGCTGAAGGAGAGAGCTGAGTATAATTAGACTATCAAAACAGAGCTTCTGAAATAATATCATTAGTATAATATTCCACCTCGCAGGGAAGAGGAGGAAGAGCTACTTGCAGGTCCTTTTCCACCCTTGGCTTTGAATTAATTCCACTGCATGCTTCATAAGTCAAGTGCCAAATTCTGGCGATATGGAGTGTCACTGCTGTGACAAGAATTTCCCTACATCCATGATATATGACCAGTATGTGATACTTCTGAACAAGCATACCTTTTGCAGAACTGGTTTAACATGTGCGTGATCATACAAGATGCAGTTGAATGATCCATAGACTCCATCATTCACATAGTACATAAGAGTTTTGTCATTTGCATCATCTTCATCTGAAAGAAGTTGAAGTGTCAGTAAGAGAATGCTTGGAAATAAAACACACAGTTGGCTAGAAGTAAAATTAATCTAGATTTACATACCATCAGAACCTGTTTGCTCCTTTAATACTATTTTTTTTGCAATGATGTTGACTGCCAGCGTAAATGCTGATGCAACATAGTATCTTCCTGGCTCTGCAATAATATTTATTCCAGAATCCGAAGGGAAGTATTTATCCAGTGCTGGGTTGATTACACTTGTGATCTAGGGAAGAATCAGTTGCCAATATTAGAACTTCAGCAGTTACTCAGGTACCATTTTAGAGGTCTGAGATAAGTCAGACTTTCATGCTCACAAGATGCTGGTCAAGTGTGTAATAACTAATTGTGATCTCTATTGATTGCTTTTGCTTTATCTTCCCATTCAAAGTTTTGTTTGTGCTGAAGTTCACACAAAGCAACAAAAGCAGACATCACTTGCAGCTTAAAAATGTGACCAAACAGCTCATGTTTGAGTAGAAAGGAAATTACCCCTCTAGACTCAATAATCCACCATTAATGCCCTACAAGTTCCCACACTTCAATTTTAATTTCTAGTCCACCTGTAGTTCTTCTAATCATATGATATCCCCCAGCTTACTGCATCCTAAAAAAGTCATCTCACAGGATCTAAAGAATACAGAATGCTTTGTCATCACCTTGAAGTTATTGGTGATTAAGCTGTCTCCAGTCACAGCCCAATGACATCATTTGCTCTTGATGCTTCACATAAGCCAATACTGCACTATAAGAAGCAAGCCTTCATTAAGAAGTATTACAAGTGAGACCATGTCAGCCCACATTATTAGCAGGAAAAAAAAAAAATCACTTCATGTAACTTATTTGCTGCCTCCTCGTGTAAGTATGTGACATCATTTAACACCGTGTTAGGTCAGACTAGCAGGTGCTCTGACAACACTGCTCTAAGTGGAAGTCCTATTAATACCCAGCCACCTTGACTCTTCTGAAAGCAGAGCTATTTCTGTGTGAAAGCAGACTGCAAAACACTGATCAATTAAAAAAAAAAAAATTATCCAAAAACTAGTTCTAAACCAGATCAGACACTGACCTACGTTTGCTGCCACCCAGAAGGACAGTATGGGTTCAGGACTACCTTTTCACCCTGTTTGGGAGCACTGCCAATCTAGATAGTCTGAAGTACAGCATCAACTTGAAGAAGTCTATGCCAGTAAGAATCAAGCCTGCAATTAAAACCTGCTTTACAAGTTTGATATCTCTGCATGTTTATGCAGTCATTTTGCTATGTATCTAATGGGTTGATCTAATTCTCAGATTAATTCCTCTTTTCCTCAAAATTAAATTTCTGACCAAGCAGACAAGTTTTCTTGCAAATATATCTGCATAGAAAAAGCAAGATTATGTTTAATCCAGATCAGCTTTCAAAAAGACTCCACAACCTGAGAAGTTCTTAGCAAAACTTTACCTCTTCAAATTTAAGCTTGACATCTTCAGACCCAGGAAAGCCACCACCAATATCAAGCAGATACATATTGAAGCCAAGTTCAGCCTAAAATGAGATTAACAGCAACACCGTCAAGAAAGCAGTTCTTAGTTTATCATTTTGGCTTAAAGAGTAATGTAAAGTCATTTCATTAATACTTGGAACAGAGCTAACTCATCATGTTCAAGTAATAGCCAGTTGAGTTTGAGCTGCTGATTTTAGTGCACCTGTAGATGAGTGTCACAGAATTGGTCAAAACAAGCCATCATGACCTCAAAAACTCCAGAACTGACCTAACATCAAATTAGCAAGTTAGCTTTTAACTCCCTAGCAGTTTTGCACTTGACTCAGTTTTACCACGAGAGTTGAGCAGTCGTTCCAGAAGAAGTAGAATTAGACTTACTCCCATATCAAACACACAGCGAGCATCAGAAATGGCTTGAACAAAGGTCTCTGGATCTGTACATCCACTTCCAACATGGAAACTACAGAGATACAAAATATCAGTTGCTATTTGGTAAATTAGGCAAGAAGTCCATACAAAACTCAAAGTCACCATATGCAAAGGTATCTCTATTGTCAGGTAGACCATTTAAAGAAATCTTAAACAAGATTTCTTTAAGAAAATCTTAAGGATTTTCTTAATCTTAAGTTTATTTAGGATAATCTTAAATAAGACTGTATTTTAATATTATCAACTTACCTAACTCCAATGATAGCAAGGTCAAGTTCTTTTGCACGCTCCAGAAGAAGCCTGCTAGTCTTAAGTGTAGCTCCGAATTTAACACTCAGACGACAAACTGCTTTGGAGTCATCAGTTGTAATGCGCAAGACTAATCTAGAAAGAGGAAAAAATGACAATTTAATCATAGAATCTTTAAGGTTGGAAAAGACCTCTAAGATCATCAAGTCAACCATCGAAGTTCCAGCCAGTATAAAAGACATCATTATCAGGCAGGTATGACCTAGGAATGAGACTGAACTTAAACGTATAAGCTTTTCTGTAAGCTATACAGGATTAGATTTCACTGGCTAAAAGTAGGTTTATTTTCTCATAATTTTGCAGCTTATCTTAAATAATAAAGAACAAGTTTCAAATAACAGCAGATGTTTCTGTAACTTGGGAACTCAGGCAAGAATTATAGAACAATTAACATAACTTACTTGGCTTTTGGATGGGCCCTTGCAACTTTCATTAGTTCTACTTCACTATCAAATGTCATCATCTGTACACCACTGCTGGCAGCATGTTTGATTTGAGATACTTGTTTGCAGGGATTTGCATATATTATTCGCTCAGGAGGTACACCAATGCTCTGTACCAGCTGTATTTCCGTCTGAAGAAAGAAAAAAATTACACTTGTGAAGTATTTCTAGATGAATGATCAAACTAATCAGTACAAAAGTGAAACCATTTGGTTATGCTTAATTTTATACAAACACATCTCAGAGCTGAACATATGCTAACATCACAGATTAGAACAGTCAAGATCTTACCTTACTGGCGCAATCAAATCCTGCACCAAGAACAGCAAGCGTCTTCACTACAGCTTTGCTGTCATTACATTTTACAGCATAGAAGGGGGTTACCCGAGGAAGGGCTTTATGCCATCGCATGTGCTTCTTTACAATGTCCCCGAGGTCAGCAACATAGAAGGCATCTTTATCATCCTAGAGCAAATATACATCTTAGAGTTACAAACAACAGATAATAGGATAAGCCTAGAGGTCAGCATTTGAGGAGGAGGTTGCTTTGCAGATTTGCAAAAACAACTTGTCCCATTAGTTTACACGTCTGTAACGTCATGAAGTGCAGCAATTTTCCTATCATACTTACAGAAGATGACACTTCATTTATTTTTTGGTCAAGGATATCCTTGGCAGTAAAGCCTTCGTCAAGGAAGGTGAATTCAAATTCTTCATTGCTGAAGCTACTCATGATTTCCAAGATTTCAGATTTATGTGAAAGGATTTAAGTAGAAACTGCTGATGGAAAAACAACCATTCATTACTTCACTTAAATTCATACAGTTTACATTCACTACTTAAATTCATAGTCATTATATGACTACATCGTAGTCACATAATTTACAATTATACAATTCCTACAGTGATCACTAATAGCAGCCTAGATTAGGAACTTACATAGATGACAGATCAGGAGGCACACTCCACAAAATCTTGCTAGCTTGAAGGCAAGTTCTCCTCTGTTCAGCAACTGTATGATGTACTCAATCTATTCAAAGAAAAGAAAAATCAAATACTGTCAGATATTGTTAGTCTAAGTCCCTGGAAGTTTCCACTGCCTTTTCCTTCACTTCCACATCAGAGCTGTTAATATTACGGCTAGCGCCAGTGTTAACCTACTTAGTTTTCAACAACTCTTAAGCACTATTGTAGCTCACCAGTTCCTGGGAAAAGGGCTTACATGTTTCTACAGACAGTATTTGAGGACGTCACTGACTTCCGAGTCGTAACAATTCTCACTAGGTCAAAGCCAGTAGAATATCTGAATTCTTACTACAGTTCAGACTATGCATAAACCAGCCATGAGACTAGGGCGTTTCTTGAAGTTGCTCTGTTGGTGGTTAGAGCTTCCTTGTTCTGCCCAGGAGCTCCAGGCTACATAAAAAGAAAAACCTCAGCTGTCGGGAGTGGCAGATACACACTAAAGGAGCTGTTCCTAACTGTGATCTGCAGATAAAGTCTTAACAGTGATCCCAATTAATACCTTATGGACTACTGTAAAAACCTGGTATAATCTTCATTGTTAACAGAAATCTACCAGCCAAGTAGAAAGTCCCTTGAGAACCAGAACTAAATAGCAAAAGCACATTCCTCTGCCATCCAAAAAATCCTATGAAGTCCACAGCAAAGTGTACAGGTCATCCTTTTACCGGGTAGTCCAAGTAGAGAACGACAGCCTACTCCATTAAGCTGTTAAGCAGAAGTGTGTACTACCTTTTAAAGACCTCAGCATTGCAAGTGACTCATAGGGAAGGTATGGTTTCATGTAACCAGGTCCAGCCCTCTGCCTTCTCTCAGCACTTTTTGCACTCGATCCAGTCATACAGATTCAGACTGAAGATTATGCAAACTCTAAATTATTCACTAATCTTTAGTTACATCACTGTTCCCTCTATTTTCAAAAAGGCTGGCTATAAACTGTATTAAAATTAACTTCTGTTTTATAGCTGTTACAGATCAACAGGGTTCTAAGACCGATAGAATCATTCATTCCACACTCCATGTATACTGGAATCCATTAAACTTTATCTACTGAATGACTTTTCAAAGTCAGCGATTACACAACTTCATTTCAACCTTCAGAAACATATGGCACCTGATCTGCCAGTGTCAAGAACTACTCCACATCTTTTGATCAATTCTCACTTAGAGACAAACCAGATTTGAGTTTCAAGCTAGATTAAGCTTTAACTCTAATGAAATAAAACCCAACAATCCACGAGCCTCATTCTCCCCCTGCTCTCATTCACATGCAGCGTTAATTCTCCCAGAAGCTGGATTAAAGTCTTCTCTTAAAAGCCTCTTTGAAAGGACCTTAAGAAACAGCAAATTAAACACTTCTCAGGAAGCTGTTTGTTACTAAAGAGAACCTGTATCTTGCCATAGGATGACTTCAACAAGATGTTGCAGCTTTGCAGAAAGCAGTTCAGGGACTTCTAGCTGTGGTTAAGAGCAGTGAACGCCATCAGGAAGAGTTTAGTTTATCCTCCCCTCTGCACAGAGCGGCACAAAAAACACTTTTAATCTCTAAAAGGGAAATTACCTTTACTGGTCACAGCAGACTAAGAATCTCTTGCAAGCTTTCCATCTCCACCTTATTGCACAATTTTAACTACAGTATAATTACACAGAATATAGACAGGACACGACCGCATAGATGCAAAGTGTAGCCTCCCAGCGTATATTTCTATTTGGAGTGTGTGCAAAGTGTCTGCCGCTTCCCAGAAGAAAGGCAATTCGTGTTCATTTAGAAGTTGCTCTCCAGAACATTCCCTTATTCAGCAGCTGTATTTAGGCACAGCTGAGTCATGCCTGCAGGCTCTGTACCCAGATACCAAAGCTTCGTCTAAGAAACTTCTTCTCCAGGCTCCCGACCCTGGAGTTAGCAGACCGCTGCTGACTGCTGCGGGAAGGGACGCGGCTGGCTGCCCTACTCTCACTGACAGTCCTTCTCCCTGTAAATCCATTCGGTCCCTTACTCGAGTCGGCTACCCGGCTCAGCCCGGGCCGCGCTGCCTGGCCCGGCAGCGGGCCACTGAACGCCCCAGCCTCTGGCACTGAGGCTTCCCGAGGAAGCGTTTCAGTCTGCCCTGGGGGACGCCTTTACGAAAGCCTCCTTCACCTTGCAGCGTGCTCCCCCCACTCCCGAGACCCTCGGAGAGGCAGGCGCCCAAGAAGGGCTCCCGCCTCCGGCCAGGGCCCGGGCGGGTGTACCGCGGGGAAGCGTTCCGCGCCGGGGCGCCACGCTGCCTTGTGTAAGGGCCAGCCAGGGCGCTCCAGGCCATGTTCCTGCCACGCACCTGCCTCTCCCCACCCCGGAAACAGCCCGGCGGCCACGGCGGAGCCGTCCCCTCCCCC
>VXBL01002916.1:673087-687218 GCA_013400195.1 Aramus guarauna
CCCCCCGCTCTGCCCTGCGATGAGCGCGTCGGGTCTCTGCAGCGGGCTCCGCCGCGGCTCCCCGGCGGGCACCCCCCCACCCGTGACCTACCTTCCCCCGTGGGTCCCGCACGGTCCGTGATCCTGCAGGGCGATGTGCGCCATCGCAGCCCTGCCCGCTGCCACGGCCCTCAGCACAGCACCCCTGCGCGTCCTGCTTCAGGTGGAAGCGCGGATGGGGGGGGCTGGGGGACCCTGGCTGCAGGCGATGCTTTTGGGGGATGCCGGAGGAAGGAAACGCTGAGCCGGGGCACCCGGAGCATCAGGCGTGTGGGGTTCATGGGGTGACGCTCAGGAAGCGTTTCTCCCCCCTAAAGCCATCTCGTTTGCGCGGCACTGGGAACCCCTGTGGTTCATGTGTCCCTGCCTGCAGCCCTGCCCACCGAGGATGTTACCCAAAACACTTCTCATAACATTGACCATCTTATTTTTCCTTTGCTTTTGCTTTGGCACTGATACCTGTTCCTGCTGTAAGGTTATTTTGTCTCCCTGCGTGCTGGATTGTTTAAAAAATGAGCTTGGGGGAAGTTAGAAGCAGGTAAAAATTCCACACATCTTTTAGCCCGCTTCTGATTTAGCCCTGGAACGACTGCACTTTCCACCCTTGCTGGGACGGGCGCTTTCTGCCCCGTCTTTAAAAAGTCTTACCCCATGGTAGACGTAACCCCACGGGGAGGGAGTCCCCGTCCTGTCGCTGTACATGGGAGCGCTGAAGGATGTGGCTGCCCCTGCCATACTGAAAAGGGGATTTTTACACCCTGCCAGCTCTGCGGCGTTTGTACGAAAGGCAGGAAACCCTTCTGCAGCCCACGCTGCAGGACGGAGCTGAGGGAGCTCCTGCTTCCCGTCTTCAGATCACCGGTGGTTATTTTAATCAAGAGCTAATGAGGGCCAGGGCTTTCTGAAGGCAGAGACATTTGGCCGGCCTCTGCCCTTCTGCAGAGCTGGCGGGTGGGCACCGCAAGATGGGGAAAACCCTCAGCCCCTGGTGGGAAAGGTACTGGGGAACGCTGGACGCTGCGGGGCACGGGATCCTCTTGTGAAGGTACCAAAAAGGCTGCACCCGCCGCCTTCAGAAGTCTCATCCTCCTATCTCTCCCGCCAAGCCCAGCTGGAAAACCCAACGTGTTTCAGGCAGAAGTGGATCTATGGGATGTCCTTGTCCCCTGACCCCCCCAGCTGCCAGAGCTGGGTCGGTGGGAAGAGGGGGGCAAGGCTGAGGCTGCGCAAGAATCCCTTGAAGGAGTAAAATAAAGGAAAACACGAAGATCAAGCAGATAAGAAACAAAAGGCGAGTTGGGCCACAGCCAGAAGAAATGTCTAGGGACAGAGCTGGCTTTGGTTAAAATAATTAAAAGAAAGAAGGAACAAAAGATCCTAAAAGTTTTTTAAAAATACATTTAGCGTGTGTGTATGTGGCCACACACGCAGGCATGAATTGGGGAAGGTTTTCTAAATCACAGCAAGCAGGCAGTGGGGAAAACCGTCCCAGCATGTAGCATCCACATCAGCTGGTCCCCGGGGCGCTCCCTTCCCTTGACAGCTATTCCCATCACTGCGCGAGCGTTGCCTGTGCCGAGACAACTCATAAAAAACCCAGAGGAGTTTCACACCACCTCGCCTGGCAGTTAACGGGCAAAAAGTGGGGCTCATAAGCCTCTAGATTTGGCTCCATGGGCAGCAGATGCAATTTAGTTGTTGGAAAAGCAGCCAGAGAGGGAAGCGAAGGGCTGTGCCATCACCGCAGGAGCTCGGCTGCTTGCTGAGCTGGCAGAAAAGTGGGAGCTGAGGCTGGGATGGGGATGGTAGCCATCACCCAGCCCCAGCCCTCCACCACGTTCCCGGTGCTGGCTGTCTCCCCCCTCTCCCCTTCCACCCTCCAGCTAGGACTGGAGGAGAACCCACAGCTCCGTCCCCGCCGAGGCCCAGGTTGACCGGCCTTGGCTGATGGGGGAGGGCAGCCGCTGGTGGGGGGCACAGGCACTGCTCAGGTACGGATGTGAGATGACATGGAGCCTGACCGGAGCCTGGAGAGCGAAGGCAGAGATGGGCTGGGCTCCAAGTAAAAAGAGGCAGCAAGAACCACTCTGGGGTGCAATTATCTGAGGAACTAATGCATTCATTAGCTGTTTGAAGGTGATTAATAGTGGTGTTATATCAGCTTCTCAGAAGGATGGGATTACCAAAATATTCTATCCCAGTTTTTTTTCTCTGGAGGCTCCTTGAGAGCTGCTGGTGGCAGGGGCTTGTTGTGAGGGGCACAAGGTTTGCAGAAGGTGCCTCAGTACAGGGAAGGAAGGAGTCTGGCCCTGGGTCTCCGTACCAGGGGACAGCCAAGGACAGCCTTCAGGTACATCAGGNGGGAGGCGCCCTGCCGCCTGAGGAGGAGCGGGGCCTGCGGAGCGAGCGGGGCGACGAGCCTGACAAAGCTTCGCCACCGCCGCGGCGCTCCTATATATAGGGCAGCCGGCGTCGCTATGGCAACGCACCNGTACATCAGGTGAGAGCAGGGAGCCACATCCTTCACTGCCTGTTTTCTGGCTAGTGCCCTGAGCGTCTGGCCAAGCTGCTCTGAAGGGCATGAGGTGTCCACGGGTGACAGGAGCAGAGCAGATCCTGGGTCTGAAGAGCTGGGAGATGCTCCCGCAGCTCCTCACAAGTCACTCCCAGCCTCCAACTACCTTACATAAAGCAGCTGCTTAGGCCAAAACTGTTTTCCAGAAGAGGGCACTGGAAAAGCATTTGTTGGCAGGAATTTGTTGTGGCCACATATCCCTGATGTTTCCCCTCCTTGCTTTCTCTCCAAGCAGGGCCGTTGCTGCTGTGGAGGGACAGGGGATGGGGAGGACTGTCTGGCGGCCCCGTAGCTGTCAGTGTCTCCTGCAACTTGCAGCAGCAGCAACCTGGTGGTGGTCCCTGGTNCTTCCCGTCTTCAGATCACCGGTGGTTATTTTAATCAAGAGCTAATGAGGGCCAGGGCTTTCTGAAGGCAGAGACATTTGGCCGGCCTCTGCCCTTCTGCAGAGCTGGCGGGTGGGCACCGCAAGATGGGGAAAACCCTCAGCCCCTGGTGGGAAAGGTACTGGGGAACGCTGGACGCTGCGGGGCACGGGATCCTCTTGTGAAGGTACCAAAAAGGCTGCACCCGCCGCCTTCAGAAGTCTCATCCTCCTATCTCTCCCGCCAAGCCCAGCTGGAAAACCCAACGTGTTTCAGGCAGAAGTGGATCTATGGGATGTCCTTGTCCCCTGACCCCCCCAGCTGCCAGAGCTGGGTCGGTGGGAAGAGGGGGGCAAGGCTGAGGCTGCGCAAGAATCCCTTGAAGGAGTAAAATAAAGGAAAACACGAAGATCAAGCAGATAAGAAACAAAAGGCGAGTTGGGCCACAGCCAGAAGAAATGTCTAGGGACAGAGCTGGCTTTGGTTAAAATAATTAAAAGAAAGAAGGAACAAAAGATCCTAAAAGTTTTTTAAAAATACATTTAGCGTGTGTGTATGTGGCCACACACGCAGGCATGAATTGGGGAAGGTTTTCTAAATCACAGCAAGCAGGCAGTGGGGAAAACCGTCCCAGCATGTAGCATCCACATCAGCTGGTCCCCGGGGCGCTCCCTTCCCTTGACAGCTATTCCCATCACTGCACGAGCGTTGCCTGTGCCGAGGCAACTCATAAAAAACCCAGAGGAGTTTCACACCACCTCGCCTGGCAGTTAACGGGCAAAAAGTGGGGCTCATAAGCCTCTAGATTTGGCTCCATGGGCAGCAGATGCAATTTAGTTGTTGGAAAAGCAGCCAGAGAGGGAAGCGAAGGGCTGTGCCATCACCGCAGGAGCTCGGCTGCTTGCTGAGCTGGCAGAAAAGTGGGAGCTGAGGCTGGGATGGGGATGGTAGCCATCACCCAGCCCCAGCCCTTCACCACGTTCCTGGTGCTGGCTGTCTCCCCCCTCTCCCCTTCCACCCTCCAGCTAGGACTGGAGGAGAACCCACAGCTCCGTCCCCGCCGAGGCCCAGGTTGACCGGCCTTGGCTGATGGGGGAGGGCAGCCGCTGGTGGGGGGCACAGGCACTGCTCAGGTACGGATGTGAGATGACATGGAGCCTGACCGGAGCCTGGAGAGCGAAGGCAGAGATGGGCTGGGCTCCAAGTAAAAAGAGGCAGCAAGAACCACTCTGGGGTGCAATTATCCGAGGAACTAATGCATTCATTAGCTGTTTGAAGGTGATTAATAGTGGTGTTATATCAGCTTCTCAGAAGGATGGGATTACCAAAATGTTCTATCCCTCTCCCAGTTTTTTTTCTCTGGAGGCTCCTTGAGAGCTGCTGGTGGCAGGGGCTCGCTGTGAGGGGCACAAGGTTTGCAGAAGGTGCCTCAGTACAGGGAAGGAAGGAGTCTGGCCCTGGGTCTCCGTACCAGGGGACAGCCAAGGACAGCCTTCAGGTACATCAGGTGAGAGCAGGGAGCCACATCCTTCACTGCCTGTTTTCTGGCTAGTGCCCTGAGCGTCTGGCCAAGCTGCTCTGAAGGGCATGAGGTGTCCACGGGTGACAGGAGCAGAGCAGATCCTGGGTCTGAAGAGCTGGGAGATGCTCCCGCAGCTCCTCACAAGTCACTCCCAGCCTCCAACTACCTTACATAAAGCAGCTGCTTAGGCCAAAACTGTTTTCCAGAAGAGGGCACTGGAAAAGCATTTGTTGGCAGGAATTTGTTGTGGCCACATATCCCTGATGTTTCCCCTCCTTGCTTTCTCTCCAAGCAGGGCCGTTGCTGCTGTGGAGGGACAGGGGATGGGGAGGACTGTCTGGCGGCCCCGTAGCTGTCAGTGTCTCCTGCATCTTGCAGCAGCAGCAACCTGGTGGTGGTCCCTGGTCCTGCTGAGTGATGGGTCTTCTGGTTATTGCAGATCCCTGAATGTGGGAGGAGCTGGGCCCAAGCCCCAGGTTCCCACAGCCACCGGCCAGGCAGTGAGAGATGCCCAGCAGGAGAGGGATGGGCTTCCTGGCCAGCAGCATCACAGCAGCTGGAGGAAACCTCGAGGTAATGCCTGGCATTTCTCAACTGCTTTCTTTCCCTCTGAGACCATCCAGGGGCTTTGTGCTTCTTAAGAAATTATGCCTTGTGACAGCTAATAAACAGTACCTCTACTTTATGGATGAAAAATGGCACAGAAGGAGATTCAGTGATTTACCCAGGACTGCAGAGAGTAGAATCCAGATTGGGGTGTGCTGAGCTGTGGACCTGTGCGAGGTGGAGATCCTCTGCAGGACGTGCATGGGGGACTCCTGTGGGGCTACCTCCAGCTCTACCTTTCAGTTTGTTGTCCATTGCATGGAGAAAAAAGCGCTAAATTGTCCTTGTCATTCAAACAAGGCCATTAGAGCAAACTATATTTCCAGGGTACATTTTTGCCATCATTTGAATGCAGTTTCTTGCCACTCCGTACTGCAAAGGTGATGTTCCTTTTTTTTTTTTTTNAGTACCGATATATTTATTTTTTTTTTTTTTTTTTTTTTTTTTTTCTGAGTCAGAGCAACAAATTAAAATAACTCCTCACAGTGGCAAAACTAAAGGAGATAGAGTGACAGAAAACCTTGTGGAGTGACTGAAAACCTTGCAAAGAGTCTGGAAAGCTTTGCTTTGCATCTCAACGGCAGAAATGCTTACAGCTCTGTTTTCTAACTTGCCTTTTTTAGGAGAAAGTTGCCCCAGTATGCTCAAAACGAGTCATTCACAGACACGTGCCATGAGGTGAAGCACATAATTCTGACATTACAGCACCAGTTTTGTGTCTGAGGCTTTTCCAGTGCTTCAAATTTACAGATTTGAGATAAAAAAAAAGAAACTGAAAAAAGCTTTGTTAAATATACTTGACACTGCAAGGTGTTTGAGTGTCAACATCCTCTGCATGAGCTCAGCACCCACCAGAGGTGAGCCAGATCATAACATTTGGCTCTAGCATTTGTTACAGTTAATACATGGATTCTGTAGGCAATGTATAATGGTATAATGGACTTTAAAAGTACTTCATATTTTAATAGACTCTTCACCTTATCTTGGTCTTGCCGAAGACAATGTCCAAATTCCCTGAGAGTCAAGAAGAGTAAGAACAGCTCTTGCAAACTTTTGAGAATTAGCTTGAAAACCAGAGGTCAGCCGGTACTGTGGAATCAATGGAGAGGAAACCAGGGAAGTGACAGATGGATTTTGTGCGTGCAGCCAGCAGAGTGCTATTTACACCAGAAAGTGGGGAGGCAGTGGCCAGTCCTGCTAGCACAGCACTGCCGTGTTCAGACCGTAGATCACATCTCTCTCTCATGTAGAGGACTGTCTTCTGCTGCAGTGAAGACGTTGCTGGGACCAAGGGGCGTCTGCTGTGCTCAGTATTGCTGTCACACAGAATTCACAGCCCACCATGGGCAAGACCTCAGTTTACTCCAGAAGCAACCTCAGAGCTTGAGTAGGTTTCAGGTTTTGAGTGAGGAAGCATTCGGTGCTTGTAAATTTATCATCACATCAAATGATGACCACCGATGATGTCGGTGCTGGATGTGACCCCTCTATGCATGTCATCTGGCACACTCTGCAGTGGCCACTCAGAGAGGAGATCGCTGTTCAACAGGGAGAGCAGCAGCAGGACCTGAAATACACCACAGTTTGCAGAAATGAGCACTTTGCAGAATTGGTCATTTATTTAACGCCTAAGATCTCCCCATGGATCAGATCTTCAGGTGTCGTGCAAACACAGTGAGGTTACAGACTGCTCCAGCAAACCTGCAGCTGCTGGTGGGAAGTTCAGTGTATGAGATGAAGAGGCAGGGGACATTGGCAGACGGTGGCACATGTTGGTGAGCACAGCCCAGCCCCTAAGATTTTGAGTGTGCACAGTGCACATACTGACATCTGCTCACAAAGGTCTGTCTTCTGGTTAATGTATGTCCCAGTGCAGAGCTCTGAGTACACACTGACACTTTCTGATAAAAGTAAGGATGTTCTGGAAGCTTAGTGTCTTGGTTTTCACTGCAGCCTGCTCTTCCTCTGATTTTTACTGTCTTCAGATAGACAAGTGACAGGAATATGTAGGACATCTTTCTCTTACGGTAATGCAAAATATAAGAAACTTATCAGACATTTCCTGGGGTATATGGCAGCATTAGACTTCACTTATCATCTATGGTAGGAAGAATCAATAATGCGAAGGGTAGAAGGGAATATATCGGGTAGTGCACCAAATCAAGGCCCAGAACATTTGGAGGAAAAGAGACAAGTATACAATTTAGAAGATTATAAATTCTGGAAATGTTAAACATGACAAATATCCATTCTCTTCTGTGACAATGCCAGGTATGTATCACGTAACAAACAGTTTCCCAGACTAACTGAGAACTTATGAAGGTTTCCATGTCAGGGGAAGGGAATAATACAGTATCTGGATCTTATCTTCTGCTCCTGGAAGGACTTTCATGCAACAGAAATCTTTTGAAACTACACAACAAACAGTAAGGTCCTTTGAAGAGGTAGTTTGTTGGTTCCTTGCTTTTCATTCATCTTCAGTGAGAGGTAGGAGTTGCAGTCTCAACCTACACAACACCCACTGCAAATGGCCATGAAGCAACACCTCACAGCTGAAAGCCTCACATTTTGGACTATGATTGCAGTTTAATTCAGAATTAGTTTAATCTGGTGAAGAGCAGATTGAGAGGTGACTAGCTGAGGGGTAGCTTCAAAGATGGTGCAAAATTTTCTCAGTATTGCGAGACACTATAGCGAGGAGCAATGACCATAAATTGTGGCATTGGAGGTTTAGGTTGGACATTAGGAGAAACTTCTTCTCCAGGAGAGCAGTGCAGCCCTGAGACAGGTACCTAGAGAAGTGGTGTGGCCATCCTTGGAGATTTTCAAGCTTAAGCTAGAAAAAGCTGTGGCTGACCTGATCTGGTGCCTGCTTTGAGTGCGAGGTTGGACAGGAGACCTTCTTTCCAGCTGGTGTTTCTGCATTTGCATCCTGCAATCAGGTAAGCCCATGGGTGATACCAACAAACCTCATGACATTTTTCTGATCCAATCCATTAAAGGTGTGAGTAGAGGGGTCTGCATACTGAGGAAGTGGCAAGGAAGGCATGAAGGTATGTCGTGATGGAAGGTGGGTGACCTTCCCTGCGTGACCATTCCTCCTGAGAACTTGCTCCCCAGCTGTTGTGCAGCCCTGCAGCCCCCATGCTGGACCTGTGGCTCAGATGAGGACGTTGACCAGGATGAGCAGACACGTTTGCAGGCAGGGGATGGACAGCATGGTGCTCTGAGCCTGTGCGAGGGGGAAGGAAAAGCAGAGAGCTCTTTTGGGGAGGGGGACACGGGACTGCCAGGCTTGTGCAGCTGTGGCCTTGCTCCCTGCTGTCCTTTGGCAGGTTGTGCAGCGAGTGCCTGAAAACCTGTCTTCCTCATCTGCTTGCAAAAGCACTCAGGGGGAAGGGCCAAACAGGCACATCTTGTGCGTCAGGAATGGCATTTGGTCGTGCTGATGAGATCCTATATCCGTTAGAGACAGCCGCAAGTTGCAAGTCAGCTAAACTTCTACCTTCCTTCTTCTCTAGCAGGTTAAATACACCTCTGAAAACCTGAGCTTTGGGAGAGTCAAAATTCAGATCCAAATTTTGTCATCTGCTCAGTCCTTTCTTTAACAAGATGGACATAACTACTGGCAGCAGCAGCGGTTTTATGGAGTGAGACGGAATTATGTGTCTCAATGCAAAGCCTGGGGGCACACAGAGGTCTTTTCAGTTCCCCAGCACATTGAATCCCATAGTTGTCCCATGAACGGGACCTGCCTGAAGTCAAGGGGAGCTTTGTACATGAAGTGTTAGAGCAAAAGGAAGGATCAGACCCTCAGAGGTATATTTTCATCATAAAGTTTGAAGATTTACGTGTATAACTACGCAACTCAGGGTGAGACTGTGCCTCTAAGGCAAAACATATGAGCTCATATAAAGAATTTATCATTATAATAACAATTTGCATTTCTATAGAACCTTTGATCTTAGGATCTCAAAGTGCTTAACAAACACAAATTAATTAATCCTCACAACTCTCCTGCAAGGTAGACATGTATTATGGAGAGACGCTAGCAGCTAGCTTTCCATTATAAGTCTCATTTTAACTACCTCCTAACTTTGCCAAAACTAAACCAATACACACAAAAATTTCGCAAGCATGATCTTGTCCTTTGGTAGGATCTTTTTAGAAATTGTGGGGCAAATAGGATAAGATAGTTTAAGATAAGTAGGTTAAATGGGGAGACCAGGAATATATCCCTGAATGAACTAATGCACATACTCCATTAGTCCAGAGGGGAGGGAAATGCAGAATTTGGGATAGACACTTGTTTCTCCATAACTTGCCAGCATGGAGATTCCAAGGTGGTAAATGGTTATTCATTATCCACTCTACTGTTTATTAAATTGGTGAGCCAAATAAGTGCAGGAGGTGGCCTGCTTTTCTAAATGGGAGGGTCCTTCTCCAGGAGCTGCACTCGGCCCTGACTATGAAGAGGAAATCGCAGAGAGAAACATATTCTCTCCTTTGGAGAGTTACTGTTTGAAACCTTTTGGAAAAGGCTTGGTGAGCAGACCCAGCGCTGGTCTGGTGTCATGGGTGGAATATCACCTTTAAGGAGAAGCTGCCAAATACAGCTGGAGAGCCAGCGCCTGGCAGCGTGCCGGCACGAGGGATGGAGAGCAAGAACAAATTCTTCCTCTGCACGCCAAAAAAAAAAAAAAAGAGAAGAAAACCAGCCCGGGAAAAACCACCTCTGACTACTCAGAGCTGCTCAGACCTGGGGCCCAGGCGTGGAGGAGCAGGAGTCTTTCCTGCTCCCTTCCTCGCCAAGCAGGAGGGAGAGGTGTAGGTGGACAGCGGGGCGGAGGCTTGTCCCTTGGCCGCGCAGCGGGCTTAGCAGTTTGCTCCGACAGGCTTACGCCGATAGCAAATTGCTGCCACTCCCAGGAGGAAGGAGGAGGACAGGGGATTATGACTCAGGTGTTTTTAGGGTGGTACAGCCTCCAGGGATGCTTCCTCAGCCCAGGGAGCCCGTGTCCCGCGCTCGCCCCGGGGCCCCGCTCAGCACCGAGCCCCCACACAGGCAATCGGTGCAGCGCCGTGCCTTGCACCGCTTATCGGCTGCATGCTTTCGCCTCACCTTCGGGTGGGTGGGAATGACTCCGACCCCACAGCAAGGGATGGAGCCCATGATGGTCTGCATCACCCACCTCGTACCCGCTTGATGCTGCAGCCCTCGGCTGGAATACGGCGTGTTGTCCCGCCGTGCATCACCGCCTGACTTGGTGGGTGCTGTGTTTTGGTGACTCTTCTTAACCTGCGCTTAAAAAAATTAAAGCAAAGTCCAAAAATGACTCAGGTTTTGTAAAATCTTTTATGAGCTGATTGCTGGAGTGTTTTTCAAGGCTATGTGGTTAGTATACACAGCAGATAGTGTCTGCGGTGTTGAAAACAGTGAGTTTGGAGTCATCAGGGAGATCCAGTGGAAACCGGCTATTAGAAAAAGGGAGACTCTGCCTGTGGCATAGAGTCCTTCAGATATAGACAAAAGGAAGAATCCCCTTTGCGAAAGCCATCTAAGCCTAAACACCCAAGAAGGGAGGGGAGAGGTGGAAAAGAAAGCACAGCCTGCCTTTCGCAGGCAGGTGGGTCCCGGTGGCCCAGGCAGACCCAAAACACTGTCCATGGCCACGCAGGCAGCCCGCAGCAAAGCCCGCAGCAGTGCCTGCTGCCAGAGCAGAGCCTGGGTGCCCAGCCAGGGTCAGCCTGGGGCACCCCGAATCAGTGCTGCCTTCCTTTCACCACTGGAAGGTTGTACAGATCAACTGATTGATATTGAAGAGTTCTGGAGGTGCTCAGATAGGAATTATTTATGACTAAGTACAATAGATCGATGGTGTTGGCTTTGCAGCAATACATAGTCCAATGCCAGGACTTGGCTGTAATCACGCCATGCAGTTAGCCAAACCCTTGCTGTGTTTTCTTCTACTAATTGTGATTGGGTGACCTTGTCCTTATGTGAGTAGGTAACATTTGGCCTTTGTTTTCACTGCATTCGTAGCTGTGCAACATGTAGCACGTGACCCGTTGTTATCAGCCTTGTTACAGTGCTGTTATCAAGGGAGAGCAGAAGTGTGCTGCAAGACCAAAGTATTTTTCAGGCTTCTGAGGAAGGAAGGCCTTGATTCCTCTGCTCTTACCCTCTTCAAATTGTACCTTCCTCTTCAGACAATCTTCTGGGTTTCAATGGGATGAGAAGATAATCTGAATAAGAGTGCTACTATTGGATCTTAATAAATTTAAAACATGTCCTTCAACAGCTATTAATTTTATACATGCATGTGCCCTTTCATACACAAGCAGATGAAGTAGACAAAAACCGCAATAATAATGAAACGGGGGTTTACTCTCTACTAGTCCTTCTGGTCAGTATTGCAGTGCTCTGCAAAGCTGCATGCATCTGCGGGGACCCGTGTGTACCGCCCTGGGCAGTGGCCTTCCCTGGGCACTGTTGTTCACGAGTGCTTTGAATACAGCCTCAAACATAGGATAGCACAGCCGGAGAAATGCTTTGAGTTTTGATCTACGAGTACTAACCTATTGAGGCAAGTAGTATGGGAGGATTAAGCAGTGTAAGCAGCTTTGTTTGTACTGTTGAACCATACTGCAGTTATCTAGCTGCTGTTATTTTCTTGAGTCCTTCCATGGGTGACAGTGAAATTGATTACTGTGATATGATAAAGCCTTGGATTTATCTTCAATTATTTCTTTAACCTCAGGGCATTCTGTTCTAGTCTTCTTCCTTTTTCTGATCTATTTGGTGAAAACTCTGTAGACAATGCTGATTGATGCCTTGGCACATAGGTTTGCCCTGTTACCCGAAGCTCTGTTTTCCGCAGCGTCACCCTGAAACACCTCCCACGTCCAGTCGCTGTTTCCAGCTCACCTGCCCTTCCAGAGCCTCCTAGTCCCTGCTGCGGGCTGGGTCCACCTTGCGTGATTTCAGGGCTTCAGTGAGATGCTGTGCTGTTGCAATTTTAAGTGCCTGGTCCCAGGGTAGGTGTTCATGCTTTCCCTCATTCCAGGTATGCTCACTGCAGAGACGGCAGGGAGAGCCCCAGGCTGCCTGCCGACGTGCTTTCCTCTCTCTGCTGACCACAGAAATGCCTCTAGACCTTCTCTGTGTAAGCCGGGCACCTTCCTTGGGAGTTTGAGGAGCCAAAACAAAAAATTAAGAGCTTCTAACCTGCAGCATCTCGCTAGTGATATCCATTGCTGCGTATGGTGGCCAAAGGGCACACTTCCAAAATGGGGTACAGAGATCACAAGCACTTCTCAGCCTGAGGGAAAGAAGTCCACATCTCCTGAGACCATTCTCATCATCAGATAATGGCTGTCCTCAGTGACAGGATTTGGCCTTTCCTGCTGAAGCCAAGAGTTGTGGGACCAGCAAGGGAGCCCAGGAGCTTTCCTGCTGCCCATGGATAGATCAGCCAGCTGGATGGAGGAGGAAGTCAGCTACTTAATCTGTATAATCTGTAAATGTGGTCATCATTAGAACAAAAGCAGTTTCAGGAGCAGGCATCAAAATGTCATAGGATAATTCAAGTTGGAAGGGATCTCAGGAGGTCATATAATCTAACCTCCTGCTCAAAGTAGGGTGAGCTATGGGGTCAGACCAGGTTGCTAGATGCTTAGGTTTCCCTGTCCCCAAACTATCAGGTGACTACCCTGATCACAAGGCTGGAGTCAGGCTTTCTCCTTGCTGCTTTCCCTGCCCTCATGCCTGGTTGCACAATGATTCAGCCTCAGTCAACAGCTTGGTGTTCCCGGGTGAGATACCCATGGTGTCAATCTCTCATGGTCTGAGCACAGGATAAAAGCTCTCCTTCGCAACTCCTGCTCGGCACAGCTGGTGTTCAGGAGGAGGACACTACCCATCTAACTTCTGGGAAGTCTCCAAAATGAACTCAGCTTGAGTTTAGGTGCTCCGCACAGATCAAGGTTTTTACAGCAATTGAGAAGGGACAGACCTCCGAACTGGACATGGGCATCCAGAGAGCTGTCAGGGCAAGCACAGCCTGAAAGAGCCATGAATTGAGCTGTACAGAGTCATCCAGTACAGAAGACAGGCAGAGAGGATTTCTGGCTGCAAGGTTCCATAAGCCCCAGCTTTGGGGACATCTCATTAGGTTGCATGCCACTCAGTGTGCGTAAATGCACAGCAGAGTCAAACCCTTCTCTGTGGGTGGGTAGTGAGACTCCTTTGTGGGTTTTACACATGCCTACACTAACATTTGTATTAACATTAACAGTAGTGTAAGTGTAGAATTAGATGAAGGACTCCATTATTTTCTCTATTATAAGCATTACATTTCTTAAACATTTCCTGCATGGAAGTCACAGTATTTAAAAGATACTTGTGATAGTTTTCCCCAGGAAAACTAAAGTGTAATGAAGGTGCAGGAGGGAAAATCATACCAGAAGCACCCAGGGAAAGCCACCACACCGGGTTGGCCTTTGCCATGAGTGAAATCATCAGTAATAAAGCTGCCACCCTCCACTGTGAAAGAAAAAAGGCAATTAGAATCATAGAATCATAGAATCATAGAATGGTTTGGGTTGGAAAGGACCTCAAAGATCATCTAGTTCCAACTCCACTGCCATGGGCAGGGACACCCTCCACTAGACCAGGCTGCTCCAAGCCCCATCCAACCTGGTCTTAAACACTTCCAGGGATGGGGCATCCACAACCTCTCTGGGCAACCTGTTCCAGTGCTTCACCTCCCTCACAGTGAAGTATTTCTTTCTAATATCTAATCTAAATCTACCTTCCTTCAGTTTAAACCCATTACCCCTTGTCCTGTCACTACACTCCCTGATACACAGTCCCTCCCCATCTATCCTGTAGGCCCCTTCAGGTACTGGAAGGCCGCAATTAGATCTCCCTGGAGTCTCCTCTTCTCTAGGCTGAACAATCCCAACTCTCTCAGCCTGCCCTCATAGGAGAGGTCCTCCAGCCCTCTGATCAACTTTGTGGCC
>VXBL01002916.1:687421-703356 GCA_013400195.1 Aramus guarauna
GAGTGGTCCATCCATCGAATCCATGTCTCTCCAATTTAGAGGCCAGGATGTCATGTGGGACAGGAAAACACTGGTGATGTTAGGATTGTTTTCATAAGGAAGGAGATGAATTCAAGGACGTTTTCATGGTCAAAGATGATCTCGCTTCATGATGAATCATGATCAGCGGCTGGTTTGCATTGCCCTTGGTGGGCACAGAGCGGGTTGCTGCCTGGCTGAATTTCTCGTCGTGGCTCTGGCTGCTGTGGGCCTGCAACAGAAGCACGTTAGCACTGCTCTGCTTCCACCTTACCTCCCCCGGCACATCCCAGAACAGAGCCGTGGCCAGACATAACACAGCAGTGGGAAGATCAGGTTCCTCAGCTGAAGGGCAGTGTATGGTTTGGATATTTAGGAAAGCGGGGCTGCAGAGTACGTTCAGTGCACGTTTGTTCCGGTGATTTATCTACTACGCCATCATGCACGGGCAGGCAAAAATTGCTCTGCCACAAACCAAGCATTAAATCTTGTCTACACATGGAGCCGTGCTAGCGTGACAGCAAGGGCAATGCTGGAAGCATGCCGTCACCATTATTTCAGAAAGAAAAAGAGGGGGCACAGCATGAGGGTGGGAATCTGAGCTG
Source organism: Aramus guarauna (assembly GCA_013400195.1). Taxonomy (NCBI): domain Eukaryota; kingdom Metazoa; phylum Chordata; class Aves; order Gruiformes; family Aramidae; genus Aramus; species Aramus guarauna. The sequence continues at coordinate 688,045 of VXBL01002916.1, forward strand.
GGCTCTGTTTCATGCTCTGTCATTGAACGGGTAGAAACCTGGCACAAATGAGCAGGCTGTAATTCACCCTTCAGACTTTGGGAAGTCCTCTGTGGGAGTCACAGAAAGGACGTGTCCCTTCCAAAAAGCAGCTCAGCTCTCTTTGCACATACCTTTCTCCCTCTTTGCCTTTGCTGACGGCAGGAGGATCCTAGATGCCTGAAGCTAGAAGGAACAGCTTGGACTTTGTCTTTTTTACCCTGCCATAAAAGAAGGATAATGATGCTGACCTTTTAAAAGAGCTTCTGACATCCACACATGAAAAAAATGAATTTGTAAGAGACTGTTATTATTGTTAAATATCTTTGGACAGAGGGAGCAATGACGTTTCTATGACACAATATAATCCACATGAAATGCTGCCATAATAAAGATAATGACATGTATGATCAACAGAATATGCTTAGTTGTGGTATTTGGCAGTGATAATTTGGCTTACTTCTTTTCCTCTGTATTTTCTACAAAAAAAAAAAAAAAGAAAGAAAAAGGCAGACACCTCTTGCAAATCCTGCTGAAACCAAAACTCCTCAGAATTCAACACATCCAGAACTTTTTCAGGTTGTAGAAAAAATACACAGGTTAAGCTATTTTAGAAACAGATGTTTGAAAATGGAATTGTTGATCTTTATGGATGGCACCATTTTTACACTGGTAAGAAATCTGACCCTCCTGCAGGAGCTGGGCGTGAGAACCATGCTCAGCAGTACGGGATGCTCACACTGGACTCCAGGTGTGATATTTTGCCATCTGCTTTTCAGTGGTCTGGCGATTGCAAAGATCTCCCAGAATCGATTAGGCTGGGCTCAGCTTTGTGTTGTGTCTCCTTCCCTTGAACACACAGATCTTACAAAAAGCACATACTGATAGAAGGGACATAAGGACATAAGAAAGGACCTGAAACATCAGACCAGTGGTCCATCCAGGCAGTAGTCAGTGTCTGAGGACAGCAGCAGCAGATGCTATTTAAGGAGAGCATATGAGCGCGGTCACCTTTTGTGGTCCACTGCCACATTCAGGCCTGCAACCCTGTCCAGTCATTTTAGTATCCATCTGTGGACCTGTCACCACAAATTCAACAAAGCCCTTTCTGACCCCATGGCCCCTGTCTGCCTCTCCAGCCCCCTCTGGCAGCACGAGAAGTGAGTCCATGTCCATTATTGGTCTATGGCTTCTTACAACATGGTTCCATTTTTCGTTCCTCCCTCCTTCACTCCTTCCTTTTGCAGAGCAAGTTCAGCTAGGCTGAGTTAGGTTATAAAGTGAACCGTGATGTAACCATATCTTGAGACACTTACATTGCAACTGACTCCGCTAATGAGGCTGGATGTTGTACATGGGCACCGATTTTGTGGTTGGAGAGAAGGCACTACAGAATGTGGATGTTACAAAAGGGAATAAAAATCTCTTTCCTTCTCCAAGACTATTTAGCAGAAACTTCCTAGGAAACAGAAGAAAGAAGGAACTAAATGTGAGGTTTAATATACATGTAACGGGCTCAGTAATACTCGGTGATCCTTGGTTTATCGCTGTGAGGAGGTATCAGAAAGAATTTTGAGGTTACATTTTGCAACAAAAGCTTTTATGAAAATTGGTGCCTTCAAACCTAAGATCAAAACTGATTTATCCTCTGGCCTAATCACTGAGTCCTAGTCTAAACCTAAGCTAGGTTTGTATTTATGTACATGGCCCACCTCCAGCCATAGCAAGACTTTGAAAGAGGCAGCCCACCACTCCGTGGAATGAAACTGTCTGAAGATTTGCCAACAAGAACTTCACCACCAGATTTTCTGAAATCATTGCTAAAATGGCTGCTATCGCTCTCTTTGCTCATGGAACCAGAGAGAAGCAAAAAGGAGGGCAGAGGGAGCACAGAGGAATGAACATTTCCTCTGCAGAAGCATCAGCAACATCTGCATTGGAGAATAAATGGGGCCGTGGGAAGTTCTTTGGTCCTAAGGCCAAGTGAGGGCAAAATTAAGTCTCTTATTTTGTGTGTACATTAAGGGATCTGCTGTTAGCTGTTCCTGGCCCATACCATCCCCTGTGCTGACCATGGACGCTGTCAGGGGGAATACTTGAGTCTCTACCAAAACCGCTCCAGGGACTGTGCCAATTGCATGGGCAATCATGTGCCCAGGCCCATCCCCTGCTCCTGCTCACTTTCCTGGGATAAATGTGGCGTCTTTCCCACCTTTTGGAAACATTTCTCTTCTGCCACAAGGGATGACTTCCATTGTACAGATGAGGTAAAATGGGGCAGAACAAGAGGGCAACTGCAGTTCACAGCTGTGACTCAGGAAAATCATTTGACCCATCATAGCTCACCTCCCAGTGTCTGGCTGCTTGTGGGAGTGTTTGTGGGGAAAGGGGAAACAAAAGGATAATGGCACTTTTGTTTCTTCTTAAAGTCTTCTTCCTGCTGGGTGAGCAACTCAGCTGATAAAAATGTGCTTGCCATTGCTCATCCCAAAGCTGTGGGAATCCCGGGCACGAGTGCCAGTCACCACAAGGCAGCAGTTGCTGGAGGGAGGTTTGGTCTGGGGGTGCTGCTCCACAACACAGCGTTTCTGACTGCAAAGCTGCTCTGGGAAACACTGTCCTCCTGCCCAAGGACATGGCGGCTCCATTGCACCCCAGCACTGCCGCTTTCTGCCTTTTCGTCTGAGCTGCCGTAAATGTCTGCAGGGTGATCCACAGGGATTAAAATGAAACCAGCCTTTGGAGGGAAAGAGGTAGTTGGTCAAAGCAACCTTTCATTTTTTCTGCCTGTTTGAAGATCACAGTGCAAGACCTGCTCTAAACAAATTAATCCTCTATTCTTAGAAATTATCTAATAAATAATAATAATAAATTGAATATGAATAAATAATTTCATTTTAGTTTTATTATGCCCCCACAGAGTGCTTTTGGTATGATATCAGTGGCTGGTAACTCGTCTTAGGGCAGTTCACATGAGCACTACTGAAGTCAGTGGCTATGAAGGCAAGCAGCCTCCTGAACCCTCACATGATCTTCACTTACATTTGGAGCTGCTCCTCCAAGGCAAACTGAAGGTTTGGTGCAGATTAGTACGTGAGCTGCAAGGTGGGCAGGGAGCTCACTGCGTGGAAGACGGTAAGGGGAAGAGAGAAGTGTGAGGCTGGAAAGAGGTTATTAGCAGCAGTCCTCAAGGGTTATTCCTGGCACTCCTTGTGCTCGAGTCTTCTCATTCTTCTCTTGCTTGACCCCACCAAAGCTGGATGTCCTTGTCAGCTTTGTCCCTTGGGGGCAACCATCCTGACCTGTGCCACAGGACAGTAACTGAGCAATGCCCTGCTCTGTTTGCTCCTAATGTGCCAGAGCTAGGAGAACTCTGAGCTGGTGATGGCTGTGAAAAAGGAAAGTATGAGCCAGGGATGATTCAGGCTAAGTATTCCCTGAGTAAGCAGTAAAATAAAGACACAAAACCTTGCAGAATAATGCTGAACTGCACTCATTCTCTGTTTTTCCTTCAAACTCAGTTATCCTTTGCCAATGTGCCTGCAAAAAAAATTTACTGTAGTTATGTTCTTGTTGTGTTAAAGTCACCCATGGTCTGTTATTCTGATCAGTTCTGCTTCATTATCTTCTCCTATTCCTCTCTCTCATCTCTTGCCTGACCAAGTGTGCTTTGAGGAAAGGACAGGACTTTGTCCTCTGTTTCTGTTGAGTATAGTCAAATGAGATCATGATCCATCACTACATCTCCAGGACCCTGAACTTAGAGTAGTAACTGTGCACAGTGCTAGCAGGAATATCAGTGGTAGGGGAGAAACAGAGTTGCACATCCAGCCTGGATGGCAGGGGAAGCGGATGGCACCAAGAAACTGTTTGAACCTGGGTTTGTCTGCAACATGTGGTTATATGCCAGGAGGCAGAGGGAATCTTTAATGTCCTGTGAGCCCCAGATCTCAGGTCTTCACTGCATCTGAGTTTAAATGGCCCCTGCTCAGTGCTGGTGAGATTGCGGAGCACCATTTACAGTTACGATTTAAAGTTACACCATTTACTGGCCTAATTCATATGAGCTCAGAGATGTACGGGATCATAAGCAGAAGCAAAGCTTGCTTTCTTCAAGAAAGGAATGAAAATTAACCACATAGTACCACAAAATCAACATCCTTTCCATTGTCCACATTCACTTGGAAAAAAGCTTCTTTGAAACATGAAAGGATAGAAAATTTCTGCCGTAGGCAATAAACGTGGTCAGAAACACATCAGTGCTAGTACCAATGTGATTGCAGACCTTCTTGCCTGGGGGTGGTGGGATAATCCCATCCCCTGCTCCTGATCTGTATATTTAATGCTGCACTTGCTGGCCCTTTTACCAGCCATTCAGGCACAATCCTTAGGACCTTCACTATGAATACCCAGGTGAAGATTTTGTTCAAACAGGAGATTTTCTCCAGCCCTACATCAAGTTCAAAAGTCATGCTGTCCCTGCTGTGCCATGCCCACGTCCCATGCTTCCTGCCATAGCCTCCCCTCCCCTCCCCACTCCTTGCTGCAAGCAAAGCCCACGCCAGCAGCATTTCCATTGCCTTCTGCCTTTCCCTCTTCAGGCTTCCACCGAGATCCCTCCTGACCAAAGATTTGGACAAACAGCTATGAAGCCATAGTCTTGGTGCAGAAGATCACTTCAGCACATGTTTGACTTTAACCTTGAGTTCAAGTCCTGTAAGCTACATGGCTTTAGCACACTGCTGAATGCTGATTTGAACTGGGGCCTCTGGATCTGAGCCTGAGGGGCACTGGTCACCTTCATGATGATTGCATCAACCTTTGAAACCTTCCTTCCTGCCCAGTCCCCTGAAAGAAATAATCAAATTAATCAGAGCTGATCATTCAGAGGAGCCAGAGTAAGCACACACTGGTGGGGCTTCCCGAGGTGGATCTCTGGACGAACATCGGCACTACTTCTTTCCACCTCTTCCCAGCTGCTGCCTGAGACTTTTTCTTTATAGATATAAAACCCCCTTGGTCTTGCAGCCAGAAATGCAGGTGAGGTCCTGCATCTGTGCAAGCCCCTTCACATGTCCAGGGGATCTCCCTGGAGCATGACTGTACACACGCATGCAGTTGGGTGCAAAATTCAGGTGGTACATAGCAATCCCCTGGGTGCAGGGACCTTGTCGTTGTGGAATTCTGTTTCGTACTCCAACATCTGCAGCATCAGGGCCCTTCAAGTGCAGGGGAGATTAGGATCTGGTTCTGTGTGGTATCGCTTGGAGGCCTGTGCCCAACTCCAATCGCACCTACCGTTGGGAGCTATGCACTCACCGAAGGGAAATGCTTGTCTTGGAATGAGCTCATGCACTGCTGTTCTGCATGTGTCAGCAGTTTTGTGGACTCTCATGTTTGCAGATGTATGAATTATCCCTTGGCAGATGGTTGGTTTCACCCTCCTCTATGCATGCATGTGTTTAAGGTGAATGTAAAAGCGTATTCATTGTTGTAAGCTTTTCATTCATCTAGGTGGATAAGAGGTTCCTGTGTATGCACATTGTCAGTTCCAATAAACCATTCTGCTGCGCGGAAGCAATGAAAAGGACTAAGTGATCTTCTGAGGTTCCTCCAGCCCTATAATTCTCTGAAAAGACCAGGGGCAAAGCTGATCTCATAGTACATTAAATAATCAGTATTTCTATTATGTAAAACTCTTATTGTGTAAATCAGACAACTATTGATCCTGTTTTTTTTTCATATTCCTTATAAAGGAAGCACAAATATGATCTATCCTCATACATGGGTGGCTGTAGCTAAAGGCAAACACAATTGGCAAATTGAAATCCTACCACTTATTCTTAATTCTACTGGTGTATATGACTTGAGCAAGGATAATTCACTTGTTTGACTTATCACAGGTTATAAACAGATTTTTAATATTTATTTATGTATTTGTTAGTATGTATAGGGTGGGATCACTTCTGGAGCCTGGATTTGGCCGCAGCTTGACTTCATGCCACCTAAGCATGCAGGGGGATCCTTGCTCCCCCATTGTGCCCAGCTCTGCCCGGGGCTGTGGGGGAACCAAGGCTTGTCCCGTACATGCAGGACACACTGCCGCACATCCGCTGCCCGTGGACGAGCAGGATTCACAGGGGCAGGATGCCCTGGCAGTGGCACGAAGCAGCAGGGCAAGCGCATGCCTGTAGCCTTCCTGCTGCATCCTACACGCTTGCGTGCTAGGTAGTGGTGTCAGGTCCATTTGCTACCAGGGCGGACCCATGGTTGTAGAAACCTGGGCCATAAGCCCTCGTTGGCCCCCGAGGCACCCGCTGGGTGCGTGCAGGGTGCCCGGCTGCACCCCAGCCGTGCGCAGGCAGACCGCAGAGCACACACCCAGGAGTGTCTCACTGAGCCCATTAAACTGTTTAACAGGGGAAAAGAAAAGCCTTTAAAACATGATGCACTAATGACAGATTAATCCACCCAAAAGAACAGTCATAAAGTAAAACGGCGTATAAAATAAAACACATCATTAAGTACAATTGAAGTATTAAGTAATAAGGATCGAAATACAGGATGAAATTTGTTCCTGTGTGCAGGGCCAGTGAGTACCCCCTCGCCCCACGCCAGGACTGCTAAGTGGGCCAGGAGGAAGTTTTTGTCCTGGTCCCTGGGAGGGAGGACTTCACCCCTTAAGAGTCCCTCGGGACAGTGGTGACCATCCTCTTGACTCTCAGCTGTGACACAGCCCTAGTTCTGCTAAATTTTTTTTTTTCAGTAACATGGGCAGATCCATGGTGGGGACAAACATCCAGAGCAGGACTTTCTGCTGGGGTCCAGGCCATGGTACCTGTTCACCCGTAACTGAGAAGCTCCAGAACTTGTTTGCTCCCCAACCTTTGCTCACCAGTAGCATCCCTCAAGCTGTCTTGAACAGCTGACACCTCCCCTGAGCAGTGCTGCACCTCACAGCCCTTACCCACAGGTAAGGACATCCCTACGCTTGGTGCACTGCCAACACCAAGCAAAGTCGTCACACCCTGCACTGGAAGAGGTGCTTTTGGGGTCTCCTCTTGCCCTGGCTCTTTGACTGCTGCGGTAAAATTGCTTCATGGGGAAAAGACCAAGCAGGTGAAAGATCCTCTCTTTTCTTTTTCTTTTTTGGCCAGGGAAGGAGGGGAGAGCCCAAGGGCTGCTGCTACTCCCACACAAAGAACTTGAAGAAGCTGCAGCTTGGGATAAGGGAGAGGAGGGAAACCTGCAGAAACAGTCCCATGCAGAATTTATGAATGCAAAAATCTCTGGCTGTTAGTGAGATGTTCTCACATAAATTAATTTTAATAGATAAATAGTATGTGTAGATATATACCAGCAAATAACACCCACAGGTCTTTGCATTTATAAATGGATGTAGCTTACAGCTCTGAGAAATTATGAGGCTCTGGGGCTCTGTAGTAGCCACACAGCTGAAGCCTCTTCATTGGATGATGGTGCAGGAAAGGTGGTCGTACAGTTGTAGCGACCAAGTAAAGCAGTCCTTTCCTAGACAGACAGCCCAATCCTGCACATGCACCACTATTTCACACAAGCAGCATTATCAGCTGCATTCATCTGATGTTTTCGCTGCATTTTCCAGTCTCCCAGGAAGTTTGGCCTTGCAGTAAAGCAAGCCTGACCACTTTTCCTTCTTTGTGGCTCAATTCAAGTTCTTCCTTGGACATTCAGGACTCCATCACTGAAAATTTAACTGTTAATTTCATCCCAGCTACAGGAACAGCACCTTTTCTCATCGGTACCTGCACAAGCCCCCAGCATGCCAGTACCGAGTCAGGATACTGGGTGGCAGAATCTGCCCCATGGATTTTGTGTTACTGGTGATGATGCATTTGGCAGTGAGAACCCAGTTGAGTCTTGGGAAGCTAAGCCAAATGTGCTGGAAAGGTGTTAGCAGATGACACCACTTGTAAATGTAAACCCAAGCAAACAGACTGGTGAAGTCACTGAGACCTCTTGAAAGTGAACACTCCTGAAACCCTACAGCGCTATTTTTAGAGCTGTATCCTAGATAAGAGCTCCGTATGTTTGACTGGTTCTCATTATAGACATGTATTTACCCTTCCCTAAGACAATTCTATTTCACCTTTTTTTTTCTGACAGTCTTCAGGCAAGTAGGCAGAAGATCAAAAAGGCTACGCCTCACAAAATAAAATAAATTTGACTCTTTTTTCCTTTTGATCTTAAAAGATGTCTATCCTGGGTTTTAGGTGCCCTGGAAAATATTAAAAACATGGGGTGGGATTTTCAGAAGCACTCTGTACTGCCTGTCAAGCAACTGATGACAACTACTTGTGCCTTTTTGCTTTCTGCTCATGATTACTTATGTCTCTTCTGATTTCAGAAGCAAGCAGTGTCCCAACTCCTTCTCATCATCGTTCCCACACGTCTTTCCCTTCTGCAGCATTTCTGCTGGAGGAATTCAGTGCCTTTCAGTGGACACCAGTGAAACGAGCCCATGTCTGGGCTGTCCTGGTGTTGTCTCTTTAGAGGCTGGTGATTTCCTGTGGCCATCTGATAGAACTGCCTGCCAAGAAGGAGGCCCTTACTGATGGGCTTGGCACGCTCACCAGGGATCTCAGAGTCATCACCAGCCCTCTGCCCACACGCTGCTGGCAGCACCACACCATGCTCCAGTCTGGATTTGCTCGGCTGACAGCTGGTCAACACGCAGCTCGCTGTGAACAGACCCCTGCCCGTGCACATCTGCCTGCCCAGTACTCTGGGCAAATGGCAGCCAAGGGCAGAGGTTCCCCCGGCTTCCCTCATCCTGTGGTCTCTGACCCTTCCCAACCTCATCGTCTCCTGGTTTCTCAGTGGCACCCTGTGGTTGGCAAAAATGAACTCACAGAGGGGCTTTTCAGGATGGTCCCAATGGGGAGAGTAGGATGTTCCTGGCACAGGGCTGTTCAGTGGGCAGACTGGGTGGGACCACCGAAGTGACCAGATGCAGCCGTGAGGGCAACAGCAGCAGCTTCAGTGACAACTGTTAGGCCGTAGATAAACTCCTCCGAAAATCTCCTTCAGACCTCAGAAGAATGGTGAAGATAGGGAACATGTAAACCTCACTTGATAAAACCCAGACATTCAGCAAGGAAACATCATCCCTCCCTCCACCCATTGGTTTTCAAGGTGTCCTATGTGCTGGCTCTGCACTGTCTCCTTCCTCTAAAATGATGGGCTCTACAGCAGGCTAAAGGGCAGAAAAAGGGGGTTACCAGGTGTGGATGTAGAAAGGGATGGGTGCTACTGCATACAACTCCTTTGAAGTGAAAATTTTAATTGATTGACCCCTATTTTGTTGATTGCCTTGACAGGGGAGGGGGTGAGGAGAAGCAAGGCAGAATACAAGTTATGAATCAGCTGGCAGGTCTGTGAATGCAGAAAGGGTGGGATATGGTGAGTCACCATCACAACATATTTCTCAGCTCTTCCGTAATCAATCTTTTTGTCTCTTTCAGGCTTGACAATGACTCATTCTTTGACATGCCTTTATAGAGCTGCTTTGTGCGTTGCCCGCCAGCCTCCCTGGTGCTGTTCAGTTTGTCTGTTGCATAGCGCCAGCAGAGGTTAAGAAATGCTACACCTGATTGCCGTAGGATGACTTCAAGAAACAGAACAAATCGCTCTGGTGATAACATAGTTAGGGAGCACAGTGGCTCCAAGGTGCAAAGGACATGGACTTGGAAAGTGCTTGGTACAATTCTAATGAATTTCAAAAAATGTTCATAAAGCATCCTCTCGTTGACCACAGCAGAGAGGAAGCCAGGAGCACTATGTCCTCCCCAAACCCTGTGGCCCAAGAGACTCTGACTCCTTCTCCACAAGCCCTTGCTGTCCACCTCTGACCCCTGGGCATCCTGCAGCACCTGCAGCTGGTGGTTCCTACTGGTTGCTGGTCTTGTCATCCTCCCCAGTTTCTGGCTGGGCTCTGCTCAGGTGCTGCCATGCAGGCTGGTGCTTCAGGCAGTGCCTTTTATTGATTCAGTCTGTTCTGCGCTGCGCTGTCACTGGCTCCTTTGACCCGTCCTTCAGGAGGTCTGCTCAGTATTGGCAGCAGCATTAAGCAGGTCTGAGTCTGAAAACGGCCCTTATTGTAACATTAATTGGCATAACAGCACATTTGGTACCGATTTCTCTGGACTGGAGCTAATCCGAGGCTTTCCATCAGTTGAGGCACAGGAAGGCACTGTGATGGTCCAGGCCAAAGAGAGCCACGGGGCTCACACACCCCTCCCGGCTGGCCCAGTTTCCAAGGACCTTGATACAAGCCAAGGGGGATGACGGCTGTTTGTATGCAACTGCCCTGAAGTCTACTGCCTCCCTTACCACCCCCAAGCTAGGCCTGGGGCAGCCTGATCTTAAACTCCACTTCCATCCACCCCACAGTGACTGTTCCCATGCCTGAGCAAATCTCTGTGGTGTTCAGACTGCAATTTGCTTTTCCCTTTATTCCTGTTTTCCTTGGTTTTCATCATCTCACTGCAGAGAGTGACAGACCTGCCCAAGAGCTGTTTATCTAAGTCTTACTTTTATACCTAGGCTGAGATCAGAAAAAAATAGTGACATCATCCTGTTCATCAGATCTGCTCTGCAAGTGCCATATACAGACCAAAATAAATGTTTGCCTTGCTTTTCCTCTGGGTAATGTGGCAAGGACAACATAGTAAAACCAGAGTAAGGTGAATTACCTTCTGATATATACCTCCTACAAAATCACTTATTTCTTTGTCACTGGAAACAGAGAGATCCTTTAGAAATGGGAGGGTGCTCTAGCCGGTTTACAGAAATGGCTAAACGAAAAAATGCTTTTTTAATTGTATTTGCAAATTTGCAAAATGAACTTGGTATTAGGAGTGTTCTTTTCTGCACTGATGATGGCCATCACCATATTTCACTAATGCACTCTGGATTTTTGCAATTCCTGCTGCAGTCATTCATAAGGATATTAAGTATTTCCCATCTGAATTTTCATCCTCCATGGAGAGACTTCTCCCTCCAGCCTGTCAGCTCTCCATTTGAGAAACCTGGCTGCCATCCTGTTTTTAGCCAGCTTCCCCCCCCACCCCCATTACAGTTAATGTTATCGCATTTGGTACAATAACAAAGACCTTATTGAAGTCCAAGTAGACTAGATCTGTTGCAGTTCCCTAAGGTATCATTTGCCTAGAAAGACAGACTGTTATTTCTACACTCTGTGTTTTTAGATAAATCTCTATAGCATTTTTTCATTTCTATTTACCCACGTGACTTTAATTAGTTTTTCAGTCACATTTTTTTTCAAAAGCCTATTTCCTTCTATGGTCAGACTAATGACTCAAGTTTCCCAGATGACTTTTCATCCACTCTTCAAAATAAGCACTATGATTGCAACTCTCCAGCCAGAACGTACCAAGCTGGATTTGGTAGCCCAATGCCTCACTGTAACTGCAATTTCATCTAGCAATTCTTTAATATTGCCAGAAAAATACTATCAGCTCCTTCTGGTTTGCACGCAGCAAACCCTTTGGATTTTGCTTCCACCACAACTGTTGTAATTTCCGCTTACATAGAGAGTGTCTCATTAGACAAGTTGTCTTTGCCCACAGGTTTTATGCTGGTGTCCTAATGAGAAACTCAAGCAAGGTACTCATTTAGTTTTGGAGCCAAACCTACATTATCTTTCATCTCTACTGCTCTTCACTGCAAAGCAGAACCACTTCCTCTTCCTCGTTGTCTTATTATTTATAGAGTGAAGTCATCTGCCATTTGTTTAAATCAGTTTTACAAGTCTGAAATCAGTTGGATTATGGCAGTTGTCCAGACACCATTTTCCTTGCTGATCCATGCTTTCTTCGATGTTTTGTAGGCTTACTGCTAACTCCTAACACCATGTATCTCATCTAGTCTGGCATTATGCTTGACAGGTCTGTGATTTACTTTGGCCAAATGTTAAAACTGGCTGTCGAAAATGAGACCCAGAACAATTTATGTGGCAAGCCAGCGTGCTTCACTGTTCTCTGAAAACGTGAGGACAACCAGAATAGCAATTCTTCTTGGTTAGCAGCACTCACTTGTATAGACCTTCCTTTTGCCTGCACATATATGTCCTAGGTTTTTAACATCTTCTTGTTCTTCCTTCTAGCTGCAGGTCACTCACTGTCAGCATCAGTTTTTTCTCTCTATTTTGCTGGTGTTAGCTACTTTTCCTCAAATCTTTTCCTCTTTTACTACTTGCTGTCTTTCTCTTCCTTGCCTTTATTATTCACAGGTACATGCCAAACAGATGGACCTGGACAAGAAGGACAGATGCAGCACCACCACAGGGAAAAATCAATCTTGTGTGGAAGGTCTGGTTAGAATGAATGACAACTACTGAAGTAGATTTAGAAGTGGACCAAGGAAGCAAACAACAAAGATAAAAATCACATCTTTCTTGTCCCAGTTCTTGTCCTCCTCTCCAAGTCTCCATGGATCCAAAAGATCCTTAGGTCTTCTTTTCCACTGAATTTATCAAACAGCATTAGTATCTAAACAGTTTTGCCTGTTTAAGCATAATATGCAGACAGCAAGGTCTGTATGTAGCCAACTTCATTGATTTCTGTCTTTCTAGGGTCACTTCTAAGAATGCCTCAGTAGTTGCTATCAGTTTTTCCCAAATGGGATGGCTCTTCTTTTCTTTTTTTTTTTTTTTTTTTTTTTTTTTGTGTGTGATTGCTTATACTAATGGTTATGATGTCGACATATTCAATACAAGAAAAGGGTATTAAAGGTTCATTATATTACACAAAAAGCATTTGCGGGGCATAGACGTGCCTTCTATGTAATGCTGAAACCATTCTAGTGTACAGTGATTCCTAGCAGGAAATAGACAACACCAGAATTCAGCAGTTCTTGTCCAACAGCAATTACAGAGTGAAGACATGAATGGGAATCCCAGAACGTTATGGCAAATAGTTGCCACTAATTACAGACTGTCAGCGCCAGGCCTATGGGAAGTGCAAGACCATTACAGAACCACTTATGACAAAAGTTAGTAAGAATCAGTCCTGCTGATATCCTACTGACTTCCATGCACAGATGATACATCAGTTTATTGACACAGATACCATCTCACTAAGGCAACGATCACACCTCAAGACAATTGAGAGAAAATTGCAAAGAAGAGTCTTCATTTGGGATAAAAGTATTTTTGATGGGGGATGGTGGGCACTTGACAGTCATGAGTGGGAGGCTGTTCTAGGAAAAAAGGTGAGTGTAAATGATGGTGCCAAGTCGACAGTAAGACACAAAGCCAAGGGAGTGGTTAAAGGAAACACAGGCAACAGGTGAGTGTGGGGAAACAAGATCAGGCGAGATTGTGTGCCAGTGCTGATCCAATTGACAAGGATTGACAGCTGCCTCAGAATTTGGTATTTGAGTGACAGCTTAAATTCAGCCTGGAAAAGAAACAGAACAAAAAGTCAGTTCTGAAACACCTGGCTTCATATTTTTTCTAAACAACACCTGGTTATGTTGATGAAATGAAGAGCTCGCAGCACCAAGGATGCATGAAGAGATCTTACAAAAGCTGCAGGTGGTCTGTCCCCTTTGGCTTACCTCTTGCCCTTGGGAATTGGGCCAGTTTTGCACAGGTACTTGAGTGCCAAAAGGTGCAAGTGCACAATTAATGGGAGTTTCAAGAGCAGCAAGTTATCTTTAGCAGGCTGTTAGAAAGGGACGGTATTCAGCAATATATTTCTTTAGCTACCTGAATAACTAGGAAACGGCTTCAGGACTTCAGGACCCCCCAGCCAGGATGAAGAGGCAGATGAAATATTCTATGAGCAGCTGGGAGAAGTCTCACAATCGTTACCCCTTGTTCTTGTGGGGGACTTCAACTTACCAGATGTCTGCTGGAAAGGTAATACAGCAGAGAGAAACAGTCCAGGAGGTTCCTGGAGTGTGTGGAAGACAACTTCCTGACACAGCTGGTGAGGGAGCCAACTAGGGAAGGTGCACGTTGGACCTGTTGTTTATGAACAGAGAAGGACTTGTGGGTGATGTGATGGTTGGAGGCCATCTTGGGCATAGTGATCATGAAATGGTAAATTTTTCAATTCTCAGAGAACTAAGGAGGGTGGTCAGCAGAACTGCTGCCTTGGACTTCTGGAGGGCAGACTCTGGCCTGTTCAGGAGCCTGGTTGGCAGAGTGCCATGGGAGGCAGTGCTGAAGGGCAAAAGAGTCCAGGAAAGGTGGACATTCTTCAGGAAGGAAATATTAAAGGCGCAGGAGCAGGTTGTCCCCATGTGCTGAAAGACAAGCCGGTGGGTAAGAAGACCTACCTGGCTGAACAGAGAGCTTTGGCTGGAACTTAGGAAAAAAGAGCAGTTTATGACCTTTGGAAGAAGGGGCAGGCAAATCAGGAGGACTACAAGGATGTTGGGAGCTTATGCAGGGAGAAAATTAGAAGGGCCAAAGCCCAACTAGAACTTAATCTGGCTACTGCCATAAAAGACAATAAAAATGATTCTATAAATACATTAGTAACAAAAAGCGAGCTAAGGAGAATCTCCATCCTTTACTGGATGCGGGGGGGAGACACAGCGACAAAGGATGAGGAAAAGGCTGAGGTACTTAAGGCCTTCTTTGCCTCAGTCTTTAATAGTAAGACCAGTTGTTGTCTAGGTACCCAGCCCCCTGACCTGGAAGACAGGGACAGGCAGCAGAGTGAAGCCCCCATAACCCAAGGGGAAATGATTAGCAACCTGCTACACCACTTAGACACACACAAGTCTATGGCGCCAGATGGGATCCACCCATGGGTACTGAGGGACCTTGCAGAAGTGTTCACCAAGCCACTTTCAATCATTTATCAGCAGTTCTGGCTAACCAGGGAGGTCTCAGTTGACTGGAGGTTAGCCAATGTGATGCCCATCTACGAGAACAACTGGAAGGCAGATTCGGGGAACTACAGACCTGTCAGTCTGACTTCAGTCCTGAGGAAGGTTATGGAGCAGATCATCTCAAGTGCCATTACGTGGCACATATAGGACAGCCAAGTGATCAGACCCAGTCAGCACGGGTTCATGAAAGGCAGGTCCTGCTTGACTAACCTGATCTCCTTCTATGACAAGGTGAGCTGCTCAGTGGATGAGGGAAAGGCTGTGGATGTTGTCTACCTAGATTTTAGTAAAGCCTTTGACACTGTTTCCCAAAGTGTTCTCCTGGAGAAACTGGCTGCTCATGGCTTGGACAGGCATACACTTTGCTGAGTAAAAACTGGCTGGATC
>VXBL01002918.1:5006-44529 GCA_013400195.1 Aramus guarauna
GAAGGAAGGAGGAAAAGAGAGAAAGAGGGAAAGAAAGGGAAAGAGGGAAAGAAAAAGTAAAAAATGTGAAAAGCAGGTGAGAGAGAAGGAGGGAGAGATGAAAGTAGTCTGGTAGGTAAAAGTTTCTTTTGCAAGTGAGCTTTACATTTTTTTTAAGTTTATTTCAGTTTGTGTCAGTTACGGATTTTTAGATATGACAGCTATATTTGTAAGAAAAGGCAAAATAAGATTGGTTGCTAATTCTCTACAACCTGAGTCTGTATTACCTAAAAATCAGTTATATTCAGGCAGTAAGAATCACATGATTAATTCTGAAACAGTGTTCAGAGTTGTAGGAAAGGCGCTCTTATGTGTCTCTCATAACTTGTACCTGTAAGCCATGCTTTCAGATAAATTAACAAATGCTGCAGAAACCTCGGTTGTATCTACAGATCTGACACATGAGGTAAAAGCAGTACCTGGAAGGCAAGCACTGATGAGACACTTCTATACTTTCTATCAGTACTGCTTAAACACCGCATGAAAATTCTCATTCTCTATAAGAGGTCTAGAGCAAAGTATGTTTATGAGTTTAAGACTTTTATGTTTACTAAAGTATAACAGAAGGTTCAATTCAATTCAAAATTCATAAAATAAAACATTTTAGGGAATGTGTATCCTAGAAAACAGAATTACAAGGTAATGATTTGAGTCCAAATTGTATGATTTCTGTATTTACTTAAATCATGACTGAAACAATGCAGAATTACCCTTAACTGTAACATCAGGTTCATCAAGCTTAAGAGTTTAAGCAATTTTTAATTATTAATGATCAATATAATTTTGAAAGGCAAATTTAATGCACATCTGCCTACTCTGCCATGGTTTATACTTCTGAGTGAAGCATCCAGCACTAGCTTACAGTGGATTTAAAAACCTATGATTTATTGAAATTAAAATTCAGCTTTGTAGTTTAATAACCTTTATTGATATGTTTTTGCTTTATACTAAAACATATATATTGAAAAATAAACCTATGAAATTAAATATTTATAATATCATGTAGGCCCCTTCCAACTGAAATAGTTTATTCTGTCAATTCTATACTGTACGCTCAATGAAGTCAAGCTACTGTAAGCTTTATATAGGTATACACTCTGCCAATGAGCAGGAGTATATTTATGTAATACTCTATCTCACTATAAATCTGTAAGGTAAGCTCTCTGAATAATCTCATAATATTCATTGGATACATGAAACATGCTGCTGAAAGACATAGGAGATACCACAGTGGCAAGCAGACATGACCTGTAGAAACACAAGAGTAGACTGAGGCTGTGTAAGAAATATCACTTGCTCTGCTTTGGCTGATTCCGATTTTATTTCCTGCTTTTCATTTTTTTTCTGCATTCTTGGACAGCTTATATGCTTTTTTCCATATATATATATTTTTTTATTTTTATTTTTTTTTTACTTCCCAGATATATAAATAGTTGGCAACTCAACAAGCATTATGGAGTGCTAGCTGGGCAAGGTGCATTTTGGTAAGCTCTTGGCAGCAGGAGAAGTTGTACTGCAGCCATTTAACTCTCTCGGTAAAAAAAAAAAGGGATTGAAATG
Organism: Aramus guarauna; assembly: GCA_013400195.1. Classification (NCBI taxonomy): domain Eukaryota; kingdom Metazoa; phylum Chordata; class Aves; order Gruiformes; family Aramidae; genus Aramus; species Aramus guarauna. Next base: position 6,606 of record VXBL01002918.1, read on the forward strand.
CATTCTACTGAAGTACCTGGTTGTATCTGGAGAGGCTTTTTTCATAAAAAGAGATAAAACCTGTCTATATTGTGCAGTAATAATAATAAGTACCATGGCGTTATTCCACAAGAATCTTGGAATTCCACAAGCACCTTGGCTAAACACCTACACTTTTTTCCACAGTTCAATGATGTTTATTCTACTTCAGAAACCTCCCACCCCTAAGTGGTGTACTGTTTCTGGAACATCATTGTTACTGTGTTTCTGTGGTGGCTAACAATCTTATATTCAGAGGACAGAGAAATCCAAGACCTCTTCAAGCCAACAGGAACTCACTGAGGCCAAGATTTCACCCATAATGAATAAATCATAACTGAGAACTTTCGGATGAAAAATATTCTAAAAATGTAAGTTTACTAATATAAGGACAGATAGATTAGAATTACCAGACTGTATTTATTTTTACAGCTAAATACAAACAACCGGTATTTCAAATATTATTTTACAGTATTTTACCATTCATATTTTATGGGTAAAACTTTAAACAGCAGAGATGTCTGTACCACAGTACAAATTTCAAATAAATTAATTTCAATATTTAGTTTTGCTGAGTTTTTTACTATTTCAACACAAGATGGCACTCTAAAGAGACTTCTTGACTGAAAGAAAAATTATTGATACAGAGAAGGTTTTTTACCACCTATTAAATATATTCCAAGATTCTTTTTGTCCTGTATAATTGTCTCTCAGGTCTTTAAAAATCATTCCATGATGCTGTTCTGCCAGTGGCTTTAGTATTTGTAAATGAGGAATTCAGGAAGGCATAGACAGTAAGATATTAGCCATGCATCTTAAATAACACTACGTAAAAGCCGAATATGATAACAGAATTCTAGAAAGATTGAGGTTGGAAGGGATCACCGGAGTTCATCTGGTGCAACATCCCTGCTCAAGCAGGCTCTCCTGGAGCTAGTTGCCCAGGACTGTGTCCAGAGGGCTTTTGAATGTCTCCAGGGATGTGGACTCCACAACTTCTCTGGGTAACCTCCTCAGTCACCCTCAGAAAAGGTGAAAAAGGTAGAAAAGTGTTTCCTGATGTTTCGATGGAAAATCCTGTGTTTCATTTTGGTCCCATTGCCTTTTGCCCTGTCAGTGGGCACCACTGAAAAGAGCCTGGCTTCATCCATTTTGCACCCTTCCTTCAGGTATTTATAGACAATAAGATTCTGCCTCAGCTTTCTCTTCTCCAGGCAGAACAGTCCCANTGTATCCTAGAAAACAGAATTACAAGGTAATGATTTGAGTCCAAATTGTATGATTTCTGTATTTACTTAAATCATGACTGAAACAATGCAGAATTACCCTTAACTGTAACATCAGGTTCATCAAGCTTAAGAGTTTAAGCAATTTTTAATTATTAATGATCAATATAATTTTGAAAGGCAAATTTAATGCACATCTGCCTACTCTGCCATGGTTTATACTTCTGAGTGAAGCATCCAGCACTAGCTTACAGTGGATTTAAAAACCTATGATTTATTGAAATTAAAATTCAGCTTTGTAGTTTAATAACCTTTATTGATATGTTTTTGCTTTATACTAAAACATATATATTGAAAAATAAACCTATGAAATTAAATATTTATAATATCATGTAGGCCCCTTCCAACTGAAATAGTTTATTCTGTCAATTCTATACTGTACGCTCAATGAAGTCAAGCTACTGTAAGCTTTATATAGGTATACACTCTGCCAATGAGCAGGAGTATATTTATGTAATACTCTATCTCACTATAAATCTGTAAGGTAAGCTCTCTGAATAATCTCATAATATTCATTGGATACATGAAACATGCTGCTGAAAGACATAGGAGATACCACAGTGGCAAGCAGACATGACCTGTAGAAACACAAGAGTAGACTGAGGCTGTGTAAGAAATATCACTTGCTCTGCTTTGGCTGATTCCGATTTTATTTCCTGCTTTTCATTTTTTTTCTGCATTCTTGGACAGCTTATATGCTTTTTTCCATATATATATATTTTTTTATTTTTATTTTTTTTTTACTTCCCAGATATATAAATAGTTGGCAACTCAACAAGCATTATGGAGTGCTAGCTGGGCAAGGTGCATTTTGGTAAGCTCTTGGCAGCAGGAGAAGTTGTACTGCAGCCATTTAACTCTCTCGGTAAAAAAAAAAAGGGATTGAAATGCATTCTACTGAAGTACCTGGTTGTATCTGGAGAGGCTTTTTTCATAAAAAGAGATAAAACCTGTCTATATTGTGCAGTAATAATAATAAGTACCATGGCGTTATTCCACAAGAATCTTGGAATTCCACAAGCACCTTGGCTAAACACCTACACTTTTTTCCACAGTTCAATGATGTTTATTCTACTTCAGAAACCTCCCACCCCTAAGTGGTGTACTGTTTCTGGAACATCATTGTTACTGTGTTTCTGTGGTGGCTAACAATCTTATATTCAGAGGACAGAGAAATCCAAGACCTCTTCAAGCCAACAGGAACTCACTGAGGCCAAGATTTCACCCATAATGAATAAATCATAACTGAGAACTTTCGGATGAAAAATATTCTAAAAATGTAAGTTTACTAATATAAGGACAGATAGATTAGAATTACCAGACTGTATTTATTTTTACAGCTAAATACAAACAACCGGTATTTCAAATATTATTTTACAGTATTTTACCATTCATATTTTATGGGTAAAACTTTAAACAGCAGAGATGTCTGTACCACAGTACAAATTTCAAATAAATTAATTTCAATATTTAGTTTTGCTGAGTTTTTTACTATTTCAACACAAGATGGCACTCTAAAGAGACTTCTTGACTGAAAGAAAAATTATTGATACAGAGAAGGTTTTTTACCACCTATTAAATATATTCCAAGATTCTTTTTGTCCTGTATAATTGTCTCTCAGGTCTTTAAAAATCATTCCATGATGCTGTTCTGCCAGTGGCTTTAGTATTTGTAAATGAGGAATTCAGGAAGGCATAGACAGTAAGATATTAGCCATGCATCTTAAATAACACTACGTAAAAGCCGAATATGATAACAGAATTCTAGAAAGATTGAGGTTGGAAGGGATCACCGGAGTTCATCTGGTGCAACATCCCTGCTCAAGCAGGCTCTCCTGGAGCTAGTTGCCCAGGACTGTGTCCAGAGGGCTTTTGAATGTCTCCAGGGATGTGGACTCCACAACTTCTCTGGGTAACCTCCTCAGTCACCCTCAGAAAAGGTGAAAAAGGTAGAAAAGTGTTTCCTGATGTTTCGATGGAAAATCCTGTGTTTCATTTTGGTCCCATTGCCTTTTGCCCTGTCAGTGGGCACCACTGAAAAGAGCCTGGCTTCATCCATTTTGCACCCTTCCTTCAGGTATTTATAGACAATAAGATTCTGCCTCAGCTTTCTCTTCTCCAGGCAGAACAGTCCCANTGGCATCCCATTGGTCTGCAGTATCACCCACTTCTCCCAGTTTTGTATCATCTGCAAAATTGCTGAGGGTACGCTGAGCTCCATAATCCAGGTGATTAATGAAGATAATAGACAGGACTGGACCCAGTGTTGACCTCTGGGGTACACCACCAGCCTCTGACTTTGTGCCACTGATCATCATCCTCTGGGCCTAGACATTTAGTGAGTTTTCAGTTTATCTCACTATCTCCTCATCCAGCCCATGCATCAACAGCTTGTCTATGAGGATCTTAGGAAAGACAGTGTCAAAAGCCTTACTGAAGTCCAGGCAGACAATATTCACTGCCTTCCCCTCATCTACAAGACCAATCACTTCATCATAGAAGTTTATCAAGTTTGTCAAGCACAACTTCCTATTGGTGAAGCCATGCTGAGTATAGTATTCCTGATGATTTTCTTGTCCTTAATGTGCCAGGAAATGGTTTCCAGGCTTAGCTACTCCATCACCTTCCCAGAGATCAAGGTAGAGATAAACACCCTGTAGTTGTCCCCTTCTTGCCCTTCTTGAGGAGAGGAGTGACATCTGCTTTCCTCCAGTCTTTGAATATGACAACACATTATAATATATTTTTATTATACTTCTTTTAATCAGATCCTTAAATATAATAACCACTTTTGTTAATGACTCATGATCTCATTATATTTAAATGTTTGTAATAAAACTACATGCTGAATTCCTAAAACAAGATATCTCTTTACTATTATAGCAGCAAAACTGTTGCATTATTAAAATGCAACTTAGTCCTTCCCTAGAATATTATTATCAGCTCTGGAGTAACAGGAGGAATTTCATATGCCATTAAGAAAAAGTTAATAGCCTTCTAATATAGAACAAAATAATGCTGAAGTTTTTTTAGTATATTACCATATCTGCTTTGGAAAATACATTTTTTAGTTAGACAAACACATCATATAGTTGAAAACTACCTTTGGAGGTCAGTTAGTGCTTTTATTGTCTCGTATATGACTAGCTTTCTCTAACTTTTATCTAAAGTTTTAGAGAAAGCTAAAATTAGCTTTTTCTAAAACTTTATCAAGCACTGAAACAGGTTGCCCAGGCAGGTTGTGGAGTCTTCATCCTTGGAGATTTTCAAAAGCCAGTGGAAGACAGTGGATGAAACAAGTTCCTGTTTCAGGGGCTTTTCACTAGAGACGTATGCCTCATGGGAGAATATCTCAGGACTTCAGAATGGGCTTTGCGGAAGTCATTAAAGTTTCCTAAGTTTACTTCTAATACTTAGTTCAATATGGTAGCTTGACAGAAATAAGGATAATATATTTAACTACTTTAACAACACATATGTGAAGGACACACCAACTGTATCAGAAATGACAGAAAAAAAGCATTTCAAATTATGTTCTGAAACAATTCAAATGTAGCCATTAATTATACACAAATCATAGTCCATGTCTCACTCATCTAAAGAACTCTGTTGAGAACAAATTCAAAGACAGTAACAGGAGGATAATGATTCAAATGAGCAGACTGTTAACTGTTTTCAGTAGGGTTACCAGGTCTGCCTTATCCATCTCTCCTCAGCACACACCTGTGTCTGACCTTGTATTTACCACTGTTTTTCAAAGCTGAGCAAAGAGCTACTTCAGAAGAGAGTGATGTCAGAGCTCCTGAGAGCTGTGCAGCACAGGTCGCTTTGCAGGAGGATGCACCGTGATTCTTTACGTGAGATAAGGGAGCTGTTTGGATGTAAAGGCTGCAATCCCAACCCTCACTAATGATTTTAAAGCTGTTCCTTAATACCTCTATGAAGGTAGGATTCAGATCACTGTTAGGAATAACTTCATTAAATAGTATGGTCTATGTTATGCAAGAGGTTAAATAATACTTTATCTTCTTAGGATTCATGTATTCATTGAATTTTCCCTGTGCTTTGAAGAAAGACTATAAATCATGCCATGCAGTGATTTCAGGGAATTTGCAGTTTTCAGTAGCATTCTATATAAGTATGTATCTCTAAACATCAATTTAGCTTTTATAACTTTGAGTGCACTGTAAATAATCATTAAATCTCACTGTGCTCTTGAAATAAATACTGAAGAAACATGCAATTATGAAAAATAACATTCATCCTCATATGGGAAAGGTGTGAATACCTACAGGAAAGTATTGCCTGCTTTACCATTTTTTTTAAAAAAGGGGATGGAATGAAGCAATGGACGATGGGCCTTTATAAAAAAGAATGTTACAGCTTCATGATGCGTTATAGTACTTTTCTAAGACTTATTCTCACATTCCAGAGAACCTTTGTCCTTTCCCTTCACAGTAATAACACCTGCAGTTCCTTGTGAGAGCATTAGGTTTGTGAGTGTGTAGAAGTTACCCTGTCTACATAATGTGTTTTTATCCACACATGCACTTGTGGAGTACACACAGGAACTGTATCTGTAATTCTGGTCTTCTGTATTTCAGGGAACTTTTGGAGCTCAGAAGAAAACTGGTTGCTCTGAAAGATCCATACTTTGCTCCATAAAGAAATTCTCGAGAGAAATCTAAGAATTTTGTTCTTATTCGTCTTCAGTAAGTCACTAAGGTAGCATCTCTATTTATCTTCAATAAGTGACTAAGATAGCCTAACAACATCCAAAGATTCCTGTGTGCAACAGGACACTGAACCAGCAGGGAACATTTGTGTCATTGGATTGGTACTGTGGGTTCTGGAGCAAGACAGGTGTCCACTGTAAAAGCATAAAGCCAAACATACGCAATTGTTCTGCAACAGACATATTCCACACAATGGTATGTCTGCCATGTGGATCTAGTGTCTAAATTAAGCGATATAAAAAGACACATCTTGTTGTCATCAAATTGCTGTTATCTTATGGGAAAGAAGATGTCAAGAATTTAAGAAAGCAAAGTAAATTTAAATAGATATTAAAACCAGAACAGCCCCCAGGAAAAGTTATCTAGGAAAAAGAAACACAATACTGACAAGAAAGTTTGTGCTGAGAGAGACTGATTTAAAGATGCTTTATAACTAAGATAAAATCATAGCCTGTAGAGAAAATGTGCAGAAAGGAAAAACTTTATGTCTCAATTACACTTGGTATCTTCAGCTGTCCTGAGGATGAGACAGCTGAATTATGCAAATCATTAATAAAAAAAAATACACCCAGGTATGAGAGTTAACAGTATTCAAATAATGTAATTATTGTGTGATGGCAATTGCTGAATTTTTTAAACTGCATTAATTAAACTACACTATAGTTCAGGAAAGTTCTAATATACTGGAGAATTGCAGAATCAAATCCCTTACTGGCTGCTTTGCAATTGCATCAAACTCCATTGAATACCAGAAAATCAAGCCTAAATGCATTTTTAAATAACTTCTCAAGCAATAACTTTGCAATGCTTTTATAAATTCATATGCTGCCTTTGTTGTTAGAAAAAAGCCCAAAAGGTAGAAGGGAAACTCATCATTAAGGGTACACACCCCCCGAAACAGCCCTGTGCGCATCTATGTGGAGGAACTATTCTTTAAAGGAAGAGACTGGTGAGCCATCCAGAGGTATTTAGTCTGTGGCATCTCTTGTGATACAACCAAATACAGATAAAGCCTATCTAAGTAATGTCTTTGAGATATGTACATCTGTAGAAAATGGGATCTAGACACAGAATCTAAAAATAAAAGCAGACTGTAGCAAGGTTCTGATCATAGTGAAACCTGGTGAAGTTACTGTGGTATCAAAAGTATGACCACTCTACAGGTCTTTATGAAGGCCAGGGATACTACATATGGGATCCATTAAGTGACATAAGGCTAAATTGCACGTAGCCTTGCCTTAGATGAAAGACCCCTGCTTTTTGCTGAACAAAGTACTGTATTTCTGAGATCTGTTGTTGTTGCAGTATTAAAGTGGTCTTTCACTTGGGTCATTAATCTCTTTATACACATTATATATCTATATGTATGTATGTATGTGTATGCATGTGTGCAGCTGAAGCACGTAAATAAACTCTACAATTGACTACTTTAGGCTGCCACTGCCACAGCTCTCAGTAGAGTGAAGCATAAAGTTCCTTAAGAACCTTTGGCAAGCTCATGCTCAATTTAAACTGAGATCCTTTCTCACCTTCTACAGAACTGAAAACTCATTAATGGCTCTATATTGCTTATTGAGTCATTGAAGCATACACAGAGCATCCTAGATTTCTTCCCGCTACCTCCTTCTCCCTAGGTTATATAAGGACACCCTTTCATTTTTTGCAAAGCTTGCTAGGTTATGCTGCTTGCAAAGGCACTGATGAATATGTGTTTATTGGCAAACATGTTTGCATTTTCCCCTGTTTTGAAGCACTGACAAACTCTCAAACAGATAGCTAAAATGACCCCTCTTTAAGCTGCAGACAGCAAAAAGTAATTCTGAGGGATTTTAATCTCTAAGGTAGGAAGGCAAGAAAAATTATGGTTTTTTTATTTAGAGTAGAGGACTTTCCATTCTGTTTTCTTTTAATATTTCATCATGTGAACAGGAATAAATCCTACTGTTTGCTTTGTCCTATGGACAACAGATAAACCCCAATAATTTAAATAATTGTATTATCCAAACTTTTCTCATTATCTAAACATTACTTGCTTTGTCTTATCTCATCGTGTCATATCCATAGCAGTGCATTCAAAGATGAATAACAAGGAATTGATGTCTTTTCTACAGTCTTCTAATCAGAGTTTGGTTGCTGATAGAAGATTGTGTTTTTAAAAGGTAGATATGATCTTGAAGAGGCAAAACCCCACCTGACAGAATTTTCAAAAGTACAGAGGTTTAACCATGACTTAAAAACGGTGCTAACTGCATATGTAGATGCTTTTGCAAATTCTATTAGTAGCCTATTCGCATAACCTGCCTGCAGTCAGAATGCCTGGCCGTGGTGCCAGAGTGTCATGAGGGATGATGCTGAGGTGACTTCTGCTACTGTGCAAGCAATTAAATTCCTGAATTTAGCTCCATGGAACTATCATAGATGATGTCTGCTTCAATTTATGTGTAGTTGCTCATCACACTGTAGAGAAATTGGCAGGTGTCAGACCATTCATACACTAGTATTAAACAGGTTTCCATGGTTTTAATTTTTTCAAAGTTATTCAGGTTTACATAGGATTCAGGACAGGCGAAACAAGAAGGATTCTAAACTGCAAGATCAGTCCTAAAGGTAAGAATTTTATTCTCCTAATATACTCTTTCACAAAGTTGCACTGATCTAGTAGCTCCAGACAGACTGTCTCTCATGACCAATCTTACTCTTTTTCACTGTATGCATCCACCGACAGCACGAGAGGGTACAACACTCAGCATGGTAAACTCCTTGTTCCTGGTTATACAGGAATGAAAGAGCTGCCTAATTGGCTAGACTTTGGGCACACTGAACCACAACAGTGCCCCTGGACTAGGTCACTGCTAGATCAGACACTTCACAGAGGATCTCCTTCTGCTTTTTTTATCACATCATGGAGGATGGCTCACTCCAGCGGCCAATGGGCAAACGGGTGAGAAAAACTTCACAGCCTTGTGGCAATAACAGCAGTGTATCTGAATACTCTGGTCATGGCTTTTCAAAATAATTTTTTTTCCACAGAACCACAAAAGCACTCCAATGCACTTCCTCTATCTTATTCAGCTGTGACTGCTGTAGCACAATAGAGTTGAGTGAAGTACATCCCCTCCTTTATGTTTCTATATTATACAAGCCTGGTTTCCATCTCCCTTGCTTGCAACACATTTTTTTCAAATTTACAGCAAAATCTAGTTAATATGCATTACATTATTGCATCTAAAGGATATTAGGATGAAGTGCATCCTAACAGGTTTTATAACAGTTTTGTATGGTCCATTGCTATTTAAGGCATTATAAAATGCATCGTTTATCCCAGCAATCCACTTACCCTTAGCATAGGACCATTCTGGAACACATGGGGTTCATCACAAACTACACAGTATTCATTCAATACTGGTATCCGCTGCTCGGCAAACTCAATAGTCTGAGAACAATGAAAATGAGAATAACATCTGCTTAAAAATAATTAACAGTCAGCTCATGCTCCACAGTGTTTCATAAATGGGTAAGATATGACATCCTACCTGCACAAGAAAGCCACGGTCTCGTACTGGAATGCATTTTGCACCATAATTTTGCTGCAAGGAAAAAGTTGAGGCAACTTCAGTGTTGGTAGACTAATTATAAGGAAATGGTAAAACATTTGTATTTTTGTGTGCAAACAATATTTGCACCTAAAAAGATCTCTCATTTGCATAAACCAGACTACAAATAATCAGTCCTTCTAGTGAGCGTGGGGTAGATTTTTAGCATTTCTTTTTCGTTCTCAAATCTGATTAGGGTTTGTATATCAGCATCCCAAAAACTTTAATCTTTAATCTCAAATGGAAACACCAGTGCCTTCATTCCATTCTAATAACAGGAGATTTGGTAACTTCCATTAAATTTTAACTGTGTATTGTCTCCCCAAATATGGGCTATCCATGTAGGCTTGAAAGACTAATGTAACTCTCAGAATGGCTGAAAATCTTTTCCTTTTTTGATTAGTAAGATCTCACTTCCGTAAGCACCATGCTAATAGATCTCTGTGCTCAGATCTCCCTCAAATTCTTTCTGCCTTTCAACACACAGCAACATAAATTAGAAGGAACTTCTGTTACAGGAGTCAGTATAGTACAAAATTCCCTCTAGGCTGACATCTATCTCAACCAACCTAGTTTTGAATAAGAGTCAGATCACCTCCATTTACAGCTTTTTTTTAGTTTTGTTTATAGGCTTATTGACTTTCATTTCTCTAACTGCTTAATTGGGCAACTTTTCACTTTTTTCTCCTGGGAAACAATCCTCCTAATTGCATTAATGTATGAGATTGAACTACTTTAGCTAAGAACCGAAGACAAGTTGGAGTCCGGATTCATTGCTTCCACATTTCACTGACTTAAGATTGCAGCTAGGCACCCAGATGACCCATACATCTGGCACCTGCATATAAAATGTGAAATGGGCTGTTGATGCCTTTCCACTAACATCATTCAAACTGCACCTGACAATGTATATGATGATTTTCCCTCAAAGTAAATGCATTCTAATAATAGATTATTGGTAGTTTTTATAGACTGCCAAGCAGGGCTTGCGTTTCTTCCGTATCAGCTGGTAGCATCAGTAATGCAACCACTTAGTCAGCTCTTCATTATCTTATCAAAATCAATGGGACTTTTCCTATTAACTTCAGGAGAGAAAAGTCTTGCTATGTTAAGAAATCCTCTGCTGATTCAGAAAAAAATGCATCTCTAAACAGTGACAAGTAAAATGTCTGTTGGCTCACTTTAAATTAATACTGTTGCACACATTGCAGCAACCAACCACACAGCATGTATATATATGATGTTATGATAGTATATCACTGCTTTTAGATCTGATGAGTATAGCTCACAGCTTATTAAACTAATTTACCGTGAGACATAGCATACTCAATGTAATTTCATTCTTCAGTGTGTGCTATTTTGAATATATGTATCGCATTTCAAGCTTTTTCTTGCTGAGAACATCAAGGTACCACCAGGCCAAGGAAGTGGAGAGGACTGACTCCTAAGTGCCTCTCCCCAGATCAAAAACAGAAAACAGACAGGTGCCTTGAAAGAATGCAAACAGACCCCACTCCTTCCTCTAAAGTGTAAAAGCCATTTTTAAGAGGCAGAAGAATTAATTCTGAACGCTCTTACTTAAACTTAAGAATATGTGCTACTGTTTGCTTTCCCAATTGATCATGTCTCTGGGGAAAGAAAGTGGACCAGTGTGGACCTAATTCCTTCCCTGACCTCCAGCTGCCAGCAGTGTGTTTGAAGGTTAAACCTTTCAGAAAGCACAAATTTGCAAGAGGTGAGCTGAATCATGACTGCATTCTTTCCACTACGATGATGATCACAGATGCAAAGACCAGAAGGAGAGGTGACTTGGCACCTGAACAAGCCAATGGGCAGTTGCTTCCCCCACAAAGCACACAGGGAAATGAGAAAAGACCTGTGTGACCAAGCCAATTTTGCAGCACAGAAGCTTACACTCTCCCTTCTTCCTGCAGCAAGAAAGGAGACATGGAAGCAAGTGCATGATTGAACTTTTCCCATGGCCAGCAGGTACATTGAGTTGTATTCAATGTGGCATGTAAAATCTCTGTCTTGACCTAGGCAAATTCTAGTTTTACAACTTAAATATATGTGCATGTTCAGTTGTTTAAATACTCCTTAAAAACCTAGCTCAATCGCTCTATCTTCCAATATATTCAATATATCCAATATATTCACTAACATATGTCCTAAGTATTAATGCCTTTGTGTAACAAGCATAACAGCACATTTGGAAAATAATAGGAGAAAAATGAGTGGAATAAAAAAATTATTACGCACAGCAGCTTGTGAAGGTGATGATGAAGATGGTGTTAAGATACCAATAAGCCCTGAGGTAAGAGAGAGCCTCCTGCTCTCTGCTATGGTGGACTCCTTGAAAGGCTCCATTTTGGATGATTTAGGGGCATTGGAGTAAGTCTTGCTGAGTAACTTGTGATTCTTCAATCCGTCCAATTCTTCCATTCTAAGATTACTGGAGTAGGACCTACTTAAAAGTTTGTGGGGCTTCAAGGTGCTGTTGTGCTCACATCGAGGATCCCCAGAACACGACCTACTTAATAGCTTATGGGGCTTTAAAGCGATGCACTCCTCCTGCTTGATGGCTGCAGAGCAAGAACGGTTCAACAGTTTGTGCGATTTAATAGCCATTGTCTGTTCAGCCCTAGGGTCACTCGACAACGAGCGGCCAAAGGTTCTGTGAGATTTTGTGGCACACATATCCTCCGCCTTCACTGTGCTAGAGCAAGTCCTTCTCAGTAGCTTGTGAGTTTTGGAGATGCCATCCTGTTCTGACTTCAGCTTTGATTTATTTTTACCACAGCCAGGTGGAGGATAACTTGGCGACCTTAAAAATAAAGAAGGAGAAAACAAAGTTGGAGAATAATCAAAATCTTGTGCAAATCAAGCAAGATGACACATATGTAACAATTTTAAGTGCCACGTGTTTTTATGTATTTCACTAGTGATAAAGGCAGTCCAACATTACGAAAATGAGCAATAGTATGTAGGACTAATTTTTCAATACCAAATAGACATCTTACTCCTATTTACACACAAGTTCATTGATCAAAAAGACGACTAAATACTTAAGTAGAAATTAGACCATATCCTTACAGCTTTTTGTAAAGGTCACTATGTCTCTTACCAAACCATTTATTCAGGGAATTATCTTTGAAATGAAAACTGCATTATTTCACATAAGATTATACCACATTTTCCTTATCAAAATCTCTCTTTCCTATACAATCATCATGGCATGATCCCATTAAAGTTACTGTCTTCAGGACACAGCATAACAAATTCTATCTCCAGATCCAATGGAAGATATAATGAGGAGTGAAACTTGCAGTCAGTAAATCAAATTTAATTCAGTTGAAATGAACATTATTTTTTAAAAAACAGAGCTTTGTGGAAGACAATTTGATGATCATCTTTCCTGTTCTAGACAAATTCTTGCTAGAAATGAGAATGCGAGGGACCTAAATTATGAGCGCAGAAAAAAGAACAAAAGGTTTTCAGAAAGCAACATTCATGTGAACTGTCACATTTCTATAAGGTTCACATTTGCCTGTCCTTGCAAAGCAAGAATATGTAACAGGTACGCTGAATAATTTTTCTATGCTTTATAAGCAATCCCAATCTTTGGAGTATTTTTTTTGCTTGGATCAAATAGAAAAGACATGAAACCCCAAGGGGAGAGGCTGGCAGGTTTCCCTAGCGTGTCAGCAAGTGGTGACAGTCGAAGCTGCACATGGAGGCTGCTGATGCACTGTTGCAGTTGGCTCACTACCACCCTCCCGCAGACAGGAGGTAGGAATGGAGCTCTAGAGAGAGAGGGGGTCCCAGCCATCTTTGGACAGGCACTGAAGCAGCAGCCAAAACCAAGAGGGAAAAGATTGGGCTGGCTTTGGTATGCCCTTTCTGAATAAAACCAAACCCCAAGCTACAGCCTGCACTAGGCAATGGTGTGTCGCATGGTAGGGAACAGGTAAGCTTTCTACTTAAACCACCACATTTCTCTTCTACCTTTGAAAAGACAAATAATCTTTTGTCATCTTTGACATTCCTCCCATCTTCAGTGTGAATGATTGTTGTTCTCCTTGTCTTTTTTATACATGGAATTTAGAATGGCAAAATTTATCACAAAGAAGGAATGTTCAAAGAAGCATTCAATTCAAATTCACAGAAGAGGTGATCTGTCAACTCTTCTTAAGCAGGAAAACATGTTACAGTAAATAGTTACATTCCTGAAAGAGATAGAATCAGAGCCTGATTTTACACACACTTAAGAAAATTAGTATCTGGGAGAAGTCATAATAAGTTCAAATGAACTATTCACAAACTACTTCTTGTGTTTTTAATGCCTTTGTTCTTTGAAATTCTGTGCCTGCATTAATGTACTCAAACAGTGGAAAGGGGTGGGTGCTCAGCAGCTCTAAAAATCAGTCTTTCATTAATGACCACTCTAGTTTTAAAAAATAAATAATACACACAGCTGTGGAAAGAACTGCTGTGAAAAGAATAGACAGACAACCTCAAAAATTTTTAATATATATAATATATATATGTTATAAATTACTTGTATGTATTACTTATATTTATATTCTTGTTATTCAAGAAACAGTCAAATGCTACCAAGCTATAAAAATACAACAAGTTAAATAATATAAAATTAATTATTTCCAATTCTAGATGAAACATGTCTGTTTCAGAGAGCAGGGCACTGAAATGCTTTGCCTTCAAACAGTCTTAAAAGCTGTGGTAGTACCTAGTTCACTTTTGATGTCATGCAAGGCAACGACTGGAAACCCATGAGGTAAGATATAAATAGAGCACTTCTCCGTGGAGAAAAGTCAATGTTTCACCTCGTGAAATCTGCTGTGGATATTGAACAGGATATGACGGTAACAGCTCATTTTCCTTGCTATTACCTGCGCAATGTAGAAAAGATGTGCAGAGGTGATTTCACTTTTTTGTCAGACACCTTCTTATTGTGCGTACAATTAGATTTCTCCTTGCTGTTCTTCCACTGTTGTGTAACAAATGTCTGCATGATTCTGCAAATTAAGAAAGAAAAAACCATTTTCTTATCCTAGCCGCAACATACTCACTTCAATACTAGGGTCTCTCTGTTCACCACGTAGGCGACTGTCCTCACTCTACAAGCAGAGTTTTTCTGTCATGTATGTGGACTGATGATTGGGTGCCTCAGATATTCAAAAATGCTTTTTTTCCTGACATAAAACTAATTTACATGGAACTCTTACTGAGAGTACAGTCTGCATAAACAACCACTGCAAGAATGATGCAGGTATGCCTCTTGTGAAGATCTAGACACAAACTGATTCAAAGGCATCTCAGCCAACTATAGGTGTCTGTCTCTCCAGTACCTACAGCGGTAGGCTACAGCATCCACACTGCTTAAGTCGGAGCATACTCTCCTAAGGCACAAACATGAAGGTAGGGTTGTCAAATATTACACTACCNCAAACTACTTCTTGTGTTTTTAATGCCTTTGTTCTTTGAAATTCTGTGCCTGCATTAATGTACTCAAACAGTGGAAAGGGGTGGGTGCTCAGCAGCTCTAAAAATCAGTCTTTCATTAATGACCACTCTAGTTTTAAAAAATAAATAATACACACAGCTGTGGAAAGAACTGCTGTGAAAAGAATAGACAGACAACCTCAAAAATTTTTAATATATATAATATATATATGTTATAAATTACTTGTATGTATTACTTATATTTATATTCTTGTTATTCAAGAAACAGTCAAATGCTACCAAGCTATAAAAATACAACAAGTTAAATAATATAAAATTAATTATTTCCAATTCTAGATGAAACATGTCTGTTTCAGAGAGCAGGGCACTGAAATGCTTTGCCTTCAAACAGTCTTAAAAGCTGTGGTAGTACCTAGTTCACTTTTGATGTCATGCAAGGCAACGACTGGAAACCCATGAGGTAAGATATAAATAGAGCACTTCTCCGTGGAGAAAAGTCAATGTTTCACCTCGTGAAATCTGCTGTGGATATTGAACAGGATATGACGGTAACAGCTCATTTTCCTTGCTATTACCTGCGCAATGTAGAAAAGATGTGCAGAGGTGATTTCACTTTTTTGTCAGACACCTTCTTATTGTGCGTACAATTAGATTTCTCCTTGCTGTTCTTCCACTGTTGTGTAACAAATGTCTGCATGATTCTGCAAATTAAGAAAGAAAAAACCATTTTCTTATCCTAGCCGCAACATACTCACTTCAATACTAGGGTCTCTCTGTTCACCACGTAGGCGACTGTCCTCACTCTACAAGCAGAGTTTTTCTGTCATGTATGTGGACTGATGATTGGGTGCCTCAGATATTCAAAAATGCTTTTTTTCCTGACATAAAACTAATTTACATGGAACTCTTACTGAGAGTACAGTCTGCATAAACAACCACTGCAAGAATGATGCAGGTATGCCTCTTGTGAAGATCTAGACACAAACTGATTCAAAGGCATCTCAGCCAACTATAGGTGTCTGTCTCTCCAGTACCTACAGCGGTAGGCTACAGCATCCACACTGCTTAAGTCGGAGCATACTCTCCTAAGGCACAAACATGAAGGTAGGGTTGTCAAATATTACACTACCCAAAGAGGATTTACAGAGAAGACAGAGCCAGACACTTCCCAGAGATGGACAGCAAAAGGCAGAGGTCACAAGTTGTAGAGAAGAAAACTAAAAACCATAAAGGCTATAAAAAGAAGACATCCACAAGTAGAGTGGTTAAGTACAACAGGTTGCCCACCAACGCTGGAGATTTCACAGCTCAGCTGCCTGAGACTCTGAGTGAACTAATATAACTTTGAAGTTAGTGGTACCTGGAGCAGGAGGTTGCACTAGGTGACCTCCAGTAGTTCCAAGCCAAATTACTTTGTGACTCAAATCTAGCAGTGGGCGTCTTTGAGTGATAAAGTCAAAGTGGAAGTCGGTATGGACTTTATCGAAAATTTAGTCAATCTTCATATGTGAATATACTGCTGCTACAGCCATGGGTGCCCATGGGGTTCATGGGTATTCTGACTTCTGCTCAACTGTGAATTATGCAGCTATGTCCTTGAAAATGTCTTACAGGAATCTTTAGTAATTACCTGGTGCAACAATCAGAGACAGTAGAAATACTGAAATGTTTTAAGAGACTGTTCATGTCTGGAGAGCTTTTTATTTTTTTTCTTCCAAGTCATGTACCATAGACATTTTAGTAACATTGCTTCATTTGTAAGATTATGAAAATGCTGCACTGAATTTTTTTAAACACCAAACAGTAAAAGATTTTTTTTTCTTAAGGGATTCTTGATGTTGCAATGGTCAGATATTAAAGCCTATATTCTCATCATTTTATTACACATACACAAGCATATGTGAAAAGATGACCCAGCAACATTTTATTAAATTGAATTGTACCATGACCACATGAAACTTCTGATTTTTTCAACTATTCTTCCCTCTTGTCCTCAAAACGTGGATGGCCTCATTACTGTGGTACATCCTACAGACCACGATAAAAGCACAGTCCCCTTAGGACATGCATGATGCTCAAAAAGATTCCTGCTCCAGAGGCTTCACCATCTAAGCAGAAACATGACATTGAACACTCCTAGCTCGAGTCTTTTGAACTTGTGTAGTTTACTTCCTAAATGGCAGCAAAGTGACAGAAAACCCTGGCAGGCAGCACAAATCAGGTTCTCCCCAACAACTGTCAAAACTGAACTTAAAAAAGCAAATCCTGTTATTTTTTATTTAAAGAAAACCAAGTTTAAAACACTTGGATCCAACCAGACTGACAAGCTGTGAATTTTATCCTACTTGGCATGGTCCAGGAACTAGAGAGAGGTAGTATTTGCCTATAAACAGGGGTTTACACTTTTCTAAACTTACTTTTTCAGCTGATGTCCCAGCCCAAACCTTTCCTTAGTAGAAGTCTGAAATACATCCACAGTTGGCACTACGGAAAAAGGAGATATTGTTGATACATGAACTAACAGCAATAATCAAGAACTCATGATCATATAAATCCTATTTAAGGACCCTGTTCTATCTGGACCTTTACTATAAACAATGCCCTTGAAGCAATGGTTAAATGGACATGTCATCAAAGCCTATCAAGAAATGAATGGTCCTTTTGGGAATATCAGCAAATATAATTTGTAATTTTACAAATTAGTATCTTAGAAATTGAATTCCCACAAATGTATCTCTTCCCACTAATTTTAATTACAACACTGCGTATTTGGTTTTTTTTATATAATGCAAGTACTAGAGACCAGCATCAGATTAGATGTATCCAGACCAGTAATTCATCTCTTAAACATTTTTCCAAGTAAGTAGTCTTTACACACTGCAGTTCCTGTGACTATGAAGAAAATCCAGAGTGGAATAAACTGAATTAATTAGTATCAGGGTTTTCTTTCTGAGGGCGTGTTAATACAAGATCCACCTGATATATGAATTTCAGTGGCCAAGGATTACACTGAATTTTCCTCAAGACCTGTCCTAACATTGGTATATCCATATTCATCTGTCAAAAAATCGAAAGCGTATAGGGTGAAGGCTGGAAATTAGCTCCTGGTATTACTGAAATCCTTTAATAACATTTACTAGATAGAAGTGGCAGATGGAATCCCGCACTTGTTCAGAGAATCTCAGGTCCTCAAGGCAGGACAACAGCCAACACATATTACAAGCACAAACAGACTTTATACTTTGTATTACATAAGGTGGTAATGACTACAGTAAAATAAAAAAAGAATGAAACCAAAAAGATCTGGGGTTGGTTCAAATTTTATTAGAAAAAGTAAACCAGTATATTAAAAGCTATGTTATTCTGATTACTCAGGAAGCCAGATTTTGTTCAGAATGTCAAAGTTTATCCTTTAATTTCACTTAAATAAATTAAATTTAAAAATAAAATACAATATATCTAACCTGGCCATCCAATTTCACTTAATTCAAAGCCCTCTAGAAACCCTTTCTCTAATGTTATTATTCAAATATAATCTCATCTTTTAAAGACAAATTGGTTTTTTTTTTCAAAAGGGATGATTGATTCAGTTAGGGGTAGTAATGTCTTTAGATTGTCAAATTTAGGACACGTAGTGTGTGGGGGGAATATTTTCATCTTGAATCATTACATCTAGACCAGTAATCTTAAAATCTGACATCTCGTCTACAATTGTTGTCTAAGTTCCACAGCCAGAGGAGACAGCCCAGTACCTCCAAAGGCTGATTCATCCTCATCTAAGACAGGTTTCTAAGGCATGTGGGAGAAACTGCCCACAAGTACAATAATGCGACAAGCTATTAACTAGAAGAATGGCTATCTAAAATCAGGATATTACACAGCTACCAGGTGGTATAAATACCTCCCATAGTGCTTGGGAGTATACTGCATTTCTGTTTCTTTTATCAATCAACAGAAAGTACTACAGGAGAAAAAGATGCAGCATAAAGTTATGGTCCAGAAGTCTCAAAACAACATATATAAGGGTGAAGAGGAATGCACAGAGAAAGGGTATTGTTAACACAAAAGATGGTGAACCTCATTGTCCTTTTCTAGCAAAGAGACATGGTGCAACAGCAGCTGAGCTCATAAAACCAGTATTAGCGAGGCACTTGCCTCTGGCCCTGATCGTGCCTTTCTTGGTACTCAAGCACTCCCACAATCAGTCAGCTGCAGGACTAGGAACTAAGCTTCCCATTTTAACCTTGTCAATGGTGCAGAAGATATCTTGTTGTTACTTCTCATTTCACTAGATCATTTCTTACTGCATGCTGCTCTTCACACTTCTTATTTGCCGCGCTTTTTTTTTTTAAATTACATTTTGATAGAACTGTTCTGAATACTAACACTGATACCTGCTATGGCAAATACATATTTTGAGATCTGCATATTTATAAAAAAGATTGAAGCAATAAAATACAGACAAAAAGACCAAAATAAAGTTAAAAAAAAAAAAAATTTGATGTAATGAAATGCTTATTTGAATGAACAGAATATAGCTTAGCATCAGCAGGCAACATATCCTATAAAAATAGCTCACTGGGACAGATTTTGCTAAACATATTATGACTGGAAATATCTATTCATTTTCCAGAGGCAGAATTCTCCCACAGATACAAGCCTGAACTGACAGCTTGCACTGGAAGCCTCCAAAGCCAGGCAAGTTATGATCCAAATTGCAACTTAGTTCTGACTTCCCATTGTAAAAATATATCTGAAGCTGACTCTTGCACATGAATGCTTCCAAATCTTCAAAATCAGTTGATTATTCAGCAGTTTGACCATTTTCACTCTATTGAGGGAGCTTTACTCACTTAACAATTCATTTAAATATAAAGATTCACAGAGTTCACACAGTCATATAGAAATCAGAAGCTGAAAGGATAATTATCATGGCCTGATTCTTCAAAGGTGCATGAAAAAGGGCATATTAATGTGTTCATGGGTCTGTGTATGTATACCTTATCAGTGATGTCTCATCTGTGCAGATGATCCCTGATTTCCAAAATCAGGAAATCACATATTAGAAGCTGTAGATCTTTATTCCTTAACCCTGGTTCCTAGGGGAAGCAGCTGCATTTCAAAGGATATCAGGAAAACAAGTTCCAAAAATCAACTTATGAAAGTTTAAATTAGATGCTCATGTCATTACTGAGGGCCTAGCCATACAAATATGTGTAAGCATAATTTCAAACCAGTAGGACTGCTCTCAGCTGTAGATCTATGCACATGCAGGGTCAAAGATTTGGCAGTGAATCAGTAGCTATCACCCAGTACATGGCTCAGACCGAGACACCATACAAAGCACATGCAGAATACACAGGTGACTAACCTGGACCATTTAAGTACTGTGTAAGTGAACAGTGCAATCGCACTATTATAGGCTCTGTGCGAATTACATCCCAAGCCACAGCAATCTCTTCCTAATTCAAGATAAAAAGAAAACAACATACACCATTAGCCATCATGAGAAACTACTGCATTTTGTCAGTCTACCTTAGGGTTGTTATGAACACTACTCATCCATTTACCCAGTTGTGGAATATCTACTCAAGCTTTGAAGCTGAGACTTAGGACGAGCTATTGCCTGGTGATACCCCTGTAAGAGGAGTGTTAGACTGCTTCCAGTTGTTGAGTATGCTCATTTAAACTGGGCACAGGCTTATACACAACACTATATCTACAGTGCAGGCAGACACTTTCCCATCTATCGAGAGCTGCTGCTTCAAAGCTGAGAAGCAAAGGAGCAAATAAAGATGGAAACTCATCNTTCACCTAACTAATGTCTAGGATAGCAAAAAAAGAAATGTATTTCATTTATATCAGTTAAAACATTTACCATTCACAAAGCTTGTTTGAAAGGAAACACACATGCAGTAAATAAAAGCCTACAAAGCATTTTAACAGTGTGATCATAAAAGAAAAAGGAAACCTTTCCACTGAGCAGCAATCAATAACGTGACAGTCACTTGTGAAGATCAAATCTCCGTAAAAGGAATAGAGCAGTGGTTGTCTAGAGAGTCTGATGTGTAGCAGAATTANAAGCTTTGAAGCTGAGACTTAGGACGAGCTATTGCCTGGTGATACCCCTGTAAGAGGAGTGTTAGACTGCTTCCAGTTGTTGAGTATGCTCATTTAAACTGGGCACAGGCTTATACACAACACTATATCTACAGTGCAGGCAGACACTTTCCCATCTATCGAGAGCTGCTGCTTCAAAGCTGAGAAGCAAAGGAGCAAATAAAGATGGAAACTCATCCCATAACACAAGGCAAAGGAAACTTTTGTTCCTTAAGACTCATTAAAATAATTCAAGGTATGATGAGATTTTCTTACATTTTAGAAAGTCCAAGAACAACTATCTTATGCGCTGTGCTGACCTAAGAATATGACATATCTGTGCAAAANGAGTACTTATAACAGGGAAGATTTTATAAAGGCTAATCTTGTCTGTAAAATCAGAATGGTTATAAAATACACATTTACATAGATTGGATCAATATTCCCACTGAGTGACCGTCTGCTGCACTGAAACTTTCTTTCAGTGGATCTTGCTTAAACAGGCTAAATCTTTTTCTCTACTAATTCCCTCAAATTCTCTCTCCATTGCTGCTATGTATTTTTGTCTCATGTATTGCACAAATAAATCAAGAAACCANCAGAAGCCATGCTGCCAGTCAACAGCACCACTGTCCTGTGTCTCCTTTGCCACTCAAGCTTCTCCCTAATCAGCTGCAGATGTTGAGAAGCACACAGGAGAGCTCCAGCCAAGGTCTTCTTCTCTCCAGGACTCTATGAAGTGCTTTCACCTAACTAATGTCTAGGATAGCAAAAAAAGAAATGTATTTCATTTATATCAGTTAAAACATTTACCATTCACAAAGCTTGTTTGAAAGGAAACACACATGCAGTAAATAAAAGCCTACAAAGCATTTTAACAGTGTGATCATAAAAGAAAAAGGAAACCTTTCCACTGAGCAGCAATCAATAACGTGACAGTCACTTGTGAAGATCAAATCTCCGTAAAAGGAATAGAGCAGTGGTTGTCTAGAGAGTCTGATGTGTAGCAGAATTAAATGGGTATTAATGTTCATTAAGTAATTCTGTGATTAGATTACTTACATCAAGAAAGCTAACATCAATATGCAGATCAATATCTACATCATCAATGGCTCCATATTCCCTGAAAGGAAAGAATTACATTACGTTAGAGCTCTTTAAGATACTCCTCAGCCCAGGAGTACTTATAACAGGGAAGATTTTATAAAGGCTAATCTTGTCTGTAAAATCAGAATGGTTATAAAATACACATTTACATAGATTGGATCAATATTCCCACTGAGTGACCGTCTGCTGCACTGAAACTTTCTTTCAGTGGATCTTGCTTAAACAGGCTAAATCTTTTTCTCTACTAATTCCCTCAAATTCTCTCTCCATTGCTGCTATGTATTTTTGTCTCATGTATTGCACAAATAAATCAAGAAACCAAGAATGGTCACATACTTCTCCTATTTATGACAAAAGAAAATCTAGTTAATTTTCAAAAGTATTTCAGGTTAACAGTCAGTAACCTAAGGAGAGGATTGAGATAAATCATTGAAGACAAATACAACACAGCCTAGAGGATGGCATATCATACCTGTGGGATTGCTTCATACATTCAAGCATTTGTTTGTCAAAACATAAAGATTGCCCTGTAATGTGCTCAAGGCAATAGTTACCTTATTTTATCTGTTATGTGTAGTACTGCTGGAATTCCCAAGGTTCAGATTTAACTTATGCTCATAGGTGTTTCATTGCCATCTGAAATCTTATATTTAAAGTGTGACTTTTCTGCCTCTTATTTTCTGACTCATTCTGATTGCCCTCCCACAACGTACTTGAAGACTTCTGAAAAATAGGGCTAGAAAATACTCATTCATATACCTAAATAGAAATTGCTTTCCTTTTCATTCAAATAATTTAAGTGGACAATACTGTAAAAGTTCAATCATTCTCCATGTTTCACAGATTAGCTTCTAGTCACTAGGCTTTTTTCTTTACACAGCATTTATGTGCTTGTTCTCACAGTGACTTCCATGCTTACTAGATCAAGACAGTGCACAGTAGCAGTTGTGCATAAATAAATTATAAGGTAATTTTGAAATACAAAAATATGTTTGTGAATATAACTACCTCCTCATAAAGTGGCCTCTCAGCCCATGGTAGGACCTAGCTCACACTGGAAATGCCTTGACCTTTTGTGAAGTTTGGTGGAGGGTATCCCTTCCACAAACAACCTCAGCATTCCAATGGTTCTCTCCAATAAGGGCAAACCCAAAGTCTCTCTCTAGATCAGAGGTGTCCACACATGGTACACACAGGGCAGGTAAATACTGGCCAGGGCTGTGTTACCTTGAGGCTTCCCAGCCACCCTGACAGCTTCTTCAGAGTCCACTCACCCAGAGCTACATATACAGGTGCTCGCTGACCTCCGACAGCTCAGTGAAGACCTGGCTTTGAAATAGTGAAATTCTCCATCTACTGCATGGCTTAACCACTATGCTACACAACAGTGGCCTTTAAGTTTTTTTATTAATTTTCCAGAAAATCCAAGGAACAGATTGTTATGAACTCTTAAGTAATATTTATGAACACAGGCTAGTGTTACTCACATGACTGAGATTCAAAAGGCTGTGAAAAAGTATAATTTTAGAAATTAGACAGAAACATAGTTGAACTAACAAACCCCAGAAATATTAGTGGAAGAAATGATAAAAGTTAGTTATAACTGTGGAATTTCCATAGTTACTGAAATCCCTTTGTACCCACTCCATTACCATACTAGAAAATGGATTTTAGACGCATGATGCTGACTCCAGTTTTACTTCTCCAAGTTGACAGGGGGGAAGAAATCATGTTTTCTTCCACCACCTGCAGCTTATGATCTGCTGCCTATGATGTCCCCATGAACACATCATGATTTTGAAGCTCCCAGAGGTCCCGTCCGTCAATGCAGAAGCAACATAAATAGATGCTGAAGAGTTTGCATCAGTGGTCGAGAGGGCTTTCTCACGGCTTTGCTGGCCAGAATTCAAAGGGCAGTAGTGAAAAGCATGCAGGTATAGGAATTTCACTTTTATATGTACAGTTTGCTCTGTGACAACAAGAGACTACTAAAAGAGGATCAACTGTCTAGGAAATAGGCATCTTAGCGGGTGTCAATGTCAGACGGACTTCTCTCTCCACAGAGTATTAGAGCTGCAGGAGAAGGATGAAACTGAATGCTTAATGCTGTGTTTGTCATTTCCAAGAATTTATGAGTATTTTCAACTGCAACAGAGTGGAAGAAGCATTAAAGTTTTCTACATGCCTAAAGCAGGCACAGATGCCAATTTCTACTACAGTGAGCTCAAGGATATCACGCTTCCAGTGTAACAGTTGATTCAATAAATTAGATGCATTAAAGTTTTTGAAAGGTTACATGTAATGTTTCAATTTTAGGACCTTGAGGGAGCCTATTATCAAGGTATTCTCAATTTCATAGTTATCAGTTTGGCAACTAAACATTTATCTCATTCATTTCCTAAACCCATATACAACTCTTTGGATTTCAATTCCCCAGGTCCTTGAAATGTAATGAAATTTCCACTTAATTTGAAAAGGCATAGTACACCATAGTTGCAGACATGCTCTCTCTTCTTAGACAAAAGTAACAGAGCTTATTGTTTAGAGGTTAATGGGAATTGTTTCTTGCAATATATGTAGGCCTAAGGTTTTTATCTTCTCTGTGTTTTATTACTTGGTTTGTATGACAACTTTGATATTTTCTTTGTAATACATCTGACAGGTCTGTTACATCTTGCCTACCTGTTATTTTTATGAAATTAAGATTGTATAGATGGAAAATGAAGTTATAAAAGATCTGAAGAGTGTTACAAATATCATATAGCTATACCCTATGGCAGAATCATGCATGCTCATATATGCCCAACAGAATTCTTGTGTAATTACGCTTTGCAATCCACCTCTGACTGAGGTTCCACCACTTCTCTGTGTAGGATACTTTAGATTCCCACAGTCAAAAAGCTTCCCTAAAATCTATTCAAATTCTTGCTTGTTGCTAACACAGCTAGTTTCTTATTGTCTCTCTCATGATGACAACAGAGAACATTTGCTCACTCCTCCTATCCACAAACTGCTTTTTCGAATGAGGAGAACTGTTATTATGTCTTCTCCTTCTCTTTTTTCCAGAATAGACAAATCCAATTCCTTCAATCNATGACCTCGGGTCTTGAAAGTTCTCCATGCAAAATATGCTACATAAAGATTACTTAATGCCACGCTCAGAAAGGACACTGTTAATAAGCTGGAACACCGGGATGGTCTAGCCCTGCAATGAGATTTGCAAAGCAGCCACCTCTGCATCAAAATTTTTTGAGGGTCCCACTCCTGTTTGTGGGAAGAGAAGCTGCAAAGGACTCATCCCTCTGTCCTGTCTTGTCCTGGATCTTCTTCTGGGACACTTCTGCATTTTAAAACTGTTAAGTAGAAGAAGAACCAGATCTCTCCAGTCATATCATCCCAGGTCCAACCAGTACAGGATACAGGTTTGCTCCCTCTGGCTTGTTGTCACACATATATATTAGACACAGAATAGCGTAGGCTCAACAAGAGANTAACACAGCTAGTTTCTTATTGTCTCTCTCATGATGACAACAGAGAACATTTGCTCACTCCTCCTATCCACAAACTGCTTTTTCGAATGAGGAGAACTGTTATTATGTCTTCTCCTTCTCTTTTTTCCAGAATAGACAAATCCAATTCCTTCAATCTTTCCCTTGGGAAAACATTTACTAAATCTCTTATCATTCCTCTCGTTCACCTCCAGGGCAAAAGACAGAGTATGACAGAAAAGGAGTTTAACAAGGGTTTAGAGTAACGCTGAATAGTAATTTTCAACAAAATACAACAGTCTGATCAAAAACTGACTGAACTGCAGAAGACAATAATGTTTTAGAACAGGCTTCCAGGGCTTGTTCTCAGCACAGCCAGTTGTATCAGTACTCAACCACAAAAAAAGAACAAGCAAAAGGAGCATTATTGCTAGGCCAGCAGTGCTCCTTCCTTTTGCNATCTTCTTCTGGGACACTTCTGCATTTTAAAACTGTTAAGTAGAAGAAGAACCAGATCTCTCCAGTCATATCATCCCAGGTCCAACCAGTACAGGATACAGGTTTGCTCCCTCTGGCTTGTTGTCACACATATATATTAGACACAGAATAGCGTAGGCTCAACAAGAGAAGCATGAAACTATACTGTATACCAAGTATCCAAATTGCACTTTCAGTCTACTAATTGGCTGTATTCTATTCACCAGTGCCATGATATCAGATGAAAAAAAAAAATAAAAAAATTAAAGAACATTTTCCCATTTTAAGTATTTTACCAGAGATGGTGTAAAGAAACATGTATTTAGACATCTTCCCCCTTTTTTTCAAACTCTACATGAAAAAAAATAGAAACAGTAATGTTAGTGCTTACACTATAAAGCAAAACTTGTGAGCTGGTTTGGTTGGACTATATGAAGTCAAAATAATTAATATCCTCCTATCTTCTACAAGGACCAAAATACCTCTTCAGGTTTGTAACGTTCTATTCACAGTCTATTACTACTGCCTTGTTAAGCAATATACTCCTGAACTAATTCTACTTCTTTACAACAATTAGAATGACAGTAATTCCACAAAAGTCAATGAAGTCCCTAGATTGGGACAGATTCAGAGAGAAGAGTAGTATCTGGCTTCAGAGAGCAAAGCACAAGAGTGCAATTTATCCCTTTAGACATATACATATATCTCCTTATACAGGAATTCCTGCAAAGAATTCTTGCTATTGCAGAACCCTATCTAACTGCTACACTGTTTCTTACATTTGTACATCCAGATCTGTAGGAGACCAGCGCTGGACACTTTCAGTTCTGATATCTGGAGATGTACTTTCAATCTCATTAAATAAATTTCAGTAGAATTAAAAGAATGATCAGCTGATCAATTTTACATGTGAAAATTAGCAAAGAATAATAACTAATCAGCATAGCATGGGCATGTGTTTATCAGAGACATTCTTGACCAGAAGGTTGTAAGCCAAGTATCCCTCCCTTGTTTAGGCAGGCATGTCAGAACAGTTTTCCAAGTAGAAGAGCATGGGAAGAAGACTTTTATTATAATTTTTTTTTCACTTTAGGTAGAATAAAACCAATCCTTGTTACATGCTCATTACTCAAAGATGAATTCTTTAGAGGCATAAATAATTGCTGTCTGGCTTCCAAAGAGAGCACAGCAATCATTTCACAAATTGTAGCTGTGGTGCACCCGCCTCCTTTATTAGTCGTAAACCACTGATTTTTTTAATCAGTCTTACGTTATCAATAGTAGTAAAATAAAAAGGAACACTATGCAGAAACTGAACTGCTCAACATAATGCTTTCTCCAATCTATTTTTTGATGGTAAGAGGTTATGAACTCAAAAAGGAAACAAAGTAGAGTTCCAGCAAATTATAAGACCACAGTATGGTATTTTCCACCCCTGAATTAGTGCCACAGTCATGCTGATGTACGCAGAAAGACTACCAGAGTTTTGTATATCTGCATTTGCAAGTATGTCCTATAACTGAAGCAGAAGAGAGAGGGAGAGAGTGAGCCAAAGGCAGTAGTATTACTGTTTCAATCTCCTGTTCTCATTTGCAAATTTAGAAGACAGAGATTCAAAGCAAGAATTAACAAAGAGACTCAGAGAAAGTGAATACAAAAGCTAAAAAATCTGATAACTTTGCTGTGTCTGAAGAGTTTGTGTTAGAAAGTCTCAGTTTTTAATCTGAGACGTGGTTCAGATTATTTTGTCCCATATAATGACAAAAGGTTGCATTCTTAAAGGAGATTAAGTGATTTACAAACCTAAATCCCACTGAAAATCAATAGGACTTAGGCTATTGAATCACTTAGCTACTTTAAAGTATTTATCCATTAAATCCTTAGGGAGGATTACAAGCAGGTGCCTAGGAAGTGGATACAAACACTTAATTTATGACCAAAGGGTCATATCTCATTTTCACTGCCCATCAAATGCCATTTCGCATCTTCTGTGGTCCTTGTTACATCATCAGCTGCTCTCTCATCTTTCCAGCTGTCACCACTTAGAAATGTTAAGAATTATCCCTGACCTCCACCCTTCCCAACAGTATTGCACACAATTACACTGGTATCTATTCCCTCTAGTTGCTAAAGTCAATATTTTTGTCCCCTTTCTCTTTAGACACAGCACACACTTGCCTCAAATGAATCAGCTTGCCTTGCTTGTTCCCCACGTATACAGTCAACTATTTAGTCTTCCTAACACACCTGGTGCTCACTTAATAACTCTTACAATCATTTTATTTGAAAAAGGACTGTTCTTTTTATCTCTCAAGTGACTTTGCTCATTATTTGGTTTCCTATTTATTTTTTCAGTCCTCAATATTTTCTTTAATTCTACAAGTCTTCGTTAGAATTTTGTCTTTTTTGACAATGAAATTTTAAATTCAAAATTTTCTTTTTTCACTCTTGTTAAATACACTATGTCTTTTGTTCTCCTTATTTTGCTTTTTGAATATTCTGTACTCAAGACATTCACAATAATCTGATATTTTATTTTTATTCTGGTCTAATTGTGGGGTTTTTGCCAGCTATAATTCCTTCAATTAAAGGTATTACCTTAAAAAAAAGACAATACAATATAATGTAGTTTCCACTTCAAATATAAGACAACTAAATTCTAACCAGTATTGCCTATTACATAGCTCTTTTATACCTTGCAAAATGATGTACTGCTCTCTGTGCTCTTATCTCATAGGCAGCACCAATATTTATTAATTCATTTGGGCACTGGCAGGCATCCTTTACCAAACTTATTAGTGCTTGTTCAAGACATAAGCACTTCCAGCTGTTTACTGCCTTTTCCTTCACCTTGAGGTTACTACCCTTTCTGCAGAGTTGAAAAATGGAGCCAGTACACACAACTCATCACTATAAGGCAAAATCAGAAGATTTTTCCTCTCAAGCAGATTAAAATAAGACATTCTCTTTGCACCAAAGCATGTGCGCATGGTCCTTCCCAGTGCTCTGTGGGGCTGCAGGAGTCAGCAGCTGAAGGGAGGCAACTCCTGCAGTCATTTCTAAAGTGAAAAATGAATCAATACCCAATGTCAGTTATTTCTACCACTGAAAATACATTCTTTCAGTTCCAGTTTCAGTATCACTTTTAGCTTTTTAGAGGCATGATTTTTTTTAAGAGTAAAGCACTTCAACATGTATTTTGTGTTCAAACCCCATCATACTGTTGGCTCTGCAAGGTAAGAGGCTTGGCGATGTCCTGCTCATCAGCATCCCACGCTCTCTGCACTGACCCAACGGGCTGACACTGCTGGCACACTCCTGCTGCCTCGGCTCTGCACGCCCAGGGCACGGATGGCTGCAGCCTCAAAGCTGAGGCAGTGACAACTTGCATAAACAGCAATTGCAATTCATTAAAATGTTCATCGAAATAAGCAGTTCTAATAACATAACTGAGGAATGATTCCTTTGGGGTAATAGTTAGACTAAAAAGATAAGAAAAATCTGAATAAAAAGACTAGCAGCATGAAGCGCTCTATTGACATTGCAAAAGGAAAAGATATGAAGAGTTTTTATTTCCCAATACATAAGAGAATGTAACAATAACTAATTCTGCTGAGGGAACAAGAAGGAAAGACAAAGAGTAGTACATTCATCTAGAAATATGCAGCATTTTTCAAGGTGAATTTAACTGTAGAACTCAGAAAAAGAATAGACTATTGCCTACATCAAAATTGTTTTGTAATAATCATTTTTACCATCAAATTGCAGTGCTCTTGACTTTACAAAATGGCAGTCCTCCAGAAGGAAAGAGATTTGGATCCAGTCTGATTTCCCATTTGTATCAATAATGGGATAAGCTTTGAAGAGTGAATATTTCCTGGAAGTAAGCAACTGGCTTCTATTTTCAAAGTGCTCTGAAGACTACTTGCCTTTTCTATTCTTACAGCTTTTCAAATGTAAACCAACTAATTTTATTTTGATGTAATTATACAGTATAACATATTCAATATTTCTGCTATGAAATATGATATATGTATATGGATGGCATTCTAACTGATGTTGAATAAACATAAGAAATTACTTATTATCCTAGATTTATAATGGAATGAACAACAGAAGCTTTCAAATATTCGTTTCTTGAAACTCGTGCAAAGACTTCTTCCATTACCTGTCCTCCATAATAAAATTCCTCAGAATCATTATCTCCTTCAGAGTCTTCTTCAACTGTGCTGTTGTGCCTTGAGTCCTTCATGGAAAAGGAAAGTTAACAATGATACAAACAATAAGCTTATTTTGCATTTACAGTTCTAATTATAACTACAGAAATTATGTTTTTACAAATCAGCTCATAGCACCCTTCATGAAGAGACTGTCTAGTATAATTTTTCCAGAAGAGTACTACGGGCCTGTTTTAAGAACAGTGAAATATCAGACAAAACAAGAACCTACAAGGTACATAAAACCACCCTGAAATACGTTGGAGAAATAATACTTTGGCTACAGACACAGTGTGATATTTTAAAGAACTGGGGAATTCAGTAGACTATGTGGGATACTTCACTCTGCTTTTGCTAAACAAAGCATAATTTACCCAGCAAGACAGGTTCTAGACTTAATTCATGCAGTGTTTCAGTGACCTAGTAAAATTTTAATTTACTTTATTCTGGTAAATCAATTCTAATAGTTTAAGGAAATAATTCAAGCCTGAGCATGGGATCTCTTAAGTTCCTTTCTGTGAAAAACTGACACGTTGCTGCTTATTTAATATTTTTAACAGAAGTACCAGCCTGTTGCCAGAAAAGTTCAAACTTAATTTTCTGACTAGCTCTGTTCTGAGACTGAAAATTAAGGATTAGAAAGTAATATGCTTATCCAGGTAAAACCTGCTCTAAATAGGTTGCTCTGTGAATAATTGCACTCAAGTAAATAGAACTGATCCTGGTACAGACTGCAACTCAGCATGAGCTGAAGTGTTATATTCTGCTTCCCACCCATGGAACCTTTACTTATAATTATATAATTGCTTGAAGATATTAATTCTTGTTTCCCACAATCCATGTGTTATTTCTAGGTCTTATGCTGACAAGGATCCCCTAAAGAACACCTGCTAAAATCATAATTCTTCACTTCAAGCTTAACTTGATATACTTAGTGCTTATTTTCTATTTCTGTCCTGTACAGCAATGCCATAATGGAATAGAAATCAGATGTATAAACCAAAGAATAGAAATTTCCCCTAAATCTCACATATTCATAAATGCCAAATATACCCTTATCACCAATTTCTACGGCCAGAAATTCTAATCCCATTTCACTACCTTTGCCTCTAAATTCCTGCTCTATTCACTGTATGTATACATAGAAAAAAAATTGTATTTCAGCCAATTTCATGGTAATTTTCTATGACAAGGTATAAAAATAATTTCTGCTTCTATTTCACTGAAAAGAAACAAAGTGACTTTACTTGTCTCTGTTTTATAATAACCTTAGCTCAAGGGGGAGTCTGCATTAAAACAGAACTCAACTGAACAAAAATTCAACACAAACCAAAGAGAAATGAAAGTCTCACATTAGAATAGCAACAAACCCATCCTATCCCAACCAAATCTCTAACTGTCTAGCCAGTGTGAGAGACTTTTTAATTTTTTTTTAATTTTTTAAATTTTTTTTTTCTTTCAGTACTTTCATATTTAAGTACCTTGTTCAACTAAAAAAAAGTAAAAGCTCAAACTCTGTCCTATAGAAGCTAACTATATCTCAGGCTTTTAATCAAATGGGTAAATTCTTCCTGCACTTGAATTCATCTAATGTTTATCAAAAACTGAATACAATGATGAGGCACTAGAAGCAAAGTATTTCCAGTGCAGCTTTTCACATCAAATCAGGTTTCATCTATTAAAACACCCTATGATGCACATGAGCATATCTGGGCATGCTTATCCCCCCTTTCAAGGATAAAATACAAGGATCAGAGCCTAAAAAGGAGCTGTTGAGAAACTCAGCCCTTACCAAAGGACATCTTTAAGTCAAGTACCTGAATTCTTGACACAAAGCAGATTTCTTGCTTGGGTAGGACCCTATGCAGTACTTTCTTTGAGCCCCTAACACTGTCAAGCCCTGTGGACTTTACATTAGTGCCACTTCTTTTTTGAGTTAATGTCTCAGTGAGACTGCTGAGGGACCCGTGCCAGAGATACAGCACAAATACAACCATGACTGGAAGGCCTTAATACTCTGGACACTACTTATGGTGAGCAGAGTCATGCCGAGGTCTACAGACTCCAGCAGGGCTGCTGTAGGCCACATGAAGCAACAGTGAGCTAATAACGGGACGTGGTCCTATGTGCAAGAGTAGGTTAAAAGATAATGGCATCATGATCTACTTCTCCAGGAGAGCTGTATTTTTAGGGCAGACATGGTCTATACCACTGTTGAACAAAAAATGAAATAAACATCAAAACCATCCTTCCTAGGATGGTCGCATCCCTATCCCAAATAAGTCATTCACTGGTTAATCCACGTATGAAATTCAGAGAACTACGCTCATCTTCTAAAATGTGTAAACGTGTACAGTTCGTATAACCACACATTTGATAGGAAATCTATGGTAAACATTCCTATTTTATTATTTTCTGTTGTTTCTTAAAATAACTTCTGTTAAAATATGCATACAAGAAATACTTACGTCTCCATTCTCCCTTTGTAATTTTGATTTTATGGATAAGCAATAGTTGACATCACTGGTTTTTCTTAATTCTTAAAAGAAAAGGGAAAATAGGGAACATCTGTGAAAAATGTGAAATACTTTTGCATGTGCAGACTTGAAATACTTAGTTGCAGTAGTAAAGCAAATAAGGAACAAAAAGTTACAGATATGAAAAACATCAAAGAGTTTACAATACAACGGTCTAAAATTAAGAAGACCCTACATCTCGGAAGACTCACATTTTTAACTGTGAAATTGAACTCAGCTGGTCCATCTAGGAGATTTGCTTTTCCCAATCTGTGATTTACAATTTAGTGTCATTCATTGATTTTGTATACTTTATAAAAGAATGAAAAATCAAAACCCCTCAGCAAAATTAAATCAGGTCATCTTCTATATAAAACAGGTTTTTATTCTATTTTAAATGACAGGTTTTATTTCTTTGTAAATTATAGAAATATTTGTAAGTAAAATTCATCTTAAACTTCTGACTTTTATGGCCAGTTTTTGTTTGGGTGCCACTGCACGAACTTCAGTAAAATTATTCTTGTTTTACGTGAGTGTAAATAAGATCATAGACTGAAGATCATACTGACTTTCCAGTGGAATTCAAAGTAATTCTGTGTTACGCAAAAAAGGCCCTAAAGCATTGTAATAATAATAAAAAGACTGCAAAGTCAAGTGTTCCTATCTGAAGAACTGCCAGAATTAAGACTGCTCTATGCAGTTTCTCCTGCAGCCTGAAATCATGAGGGAATTTGGCTGCTAAAATCCAGAAAGTCTCTACAGAGTATGCATAAATCTTAATTATGTATTGTATGAATGTGCCTATATGTCTGAAAAGCATACCATTTCATGTATCAAATACTTCTTGAAAGTACAGAAATAATTTCAAATGAGAGGTTCCCAAAACCACTGGAAAAAATGTATTTTTTGCTATAGCCTAATTTAGTGAAACAGCTGAACCATTTTGTTTGAAATTTCCTGAAATAATTCAACAGAGGCAATGGTAGTTATAGACTGTTTCATCTCCAATGGTGAAGGTTTGGTGAAGTTGTAAGCAAGTGAGCATGAAAACTTACAATTGGGAACTATGAAGCACCTCTAACTGTATTCAAAAAGAATTGCTTTAGTACAGACTGCAAGACATTAAAAGAATAAAATACATTCTGCCTGCACAATCGTGGTGATCCCCAAAAAGAAATATTTTCATTTCTTCTATTCTGAAATGTAGGACAACTTACAACAGCAAGAAAGAGCTGTGAGAAAATAGCAAACTGTACAGCTGCACACATTAACATATCTCCCTTTAAATGCGGGCAACATTTTGTCTTTCCTCACAAAATATGAACTTGATAAAAAGAGTCTGGACATAAGATTACCTGTAGCGATTTGGTGGAAAATTACTGGAATTGGCTCTGTTGTAACTAACACATCTTCATCGTTATCAGAACTGGAAACGTAAGTGTTATCTACGAAAGAAAAACACCTTGCAGGTGAACTCCAGTTGTGCTCTGCCAGCCCCTTCCCATGTTGCCCACCCCAGCCTTGTACCATAAGGGATCACTTCCTGGATGGCTAGGGAAGCAGAGCACTCTCATCCTCCTGGTGTGTGTTTTTTTTCCTCTTAAGATTGCTAACGAAAGGAAAAATACAAAACGGATGGAGGATTTGGATCCAAGTTTTATACAAGCAAATCCCTGGAGTTCGATGTCACAGCTTTCATTAATCACACCAAGCACTGCTCTGAACCGTCCCAGGAGGATTATGGGAGTTTGAGCCAATCTTTTCCAAAACAAAGACTTGTTCTATGCTTTTTGCTATGCCTGATACTAAACCTCAAGTTAGATCTGCAGAGTGAAGAGCTGGGTGTTAATATGCCATTATGCAAAATACCTGTGCCTCATTTTGCTTAGTCAGATGAAGGTTGTTTGAAGTATCTTCTAATCAGTGGATAACCTTTCTTGTGCCTGATTCAGGAAAAAAAAAAAATCCTCCCACTTAACAAAAATGTTAGGTATGGATATGAACATGGAAAAGCTACCCAAATTTTCTTATGAAGTGTAGGGATTAGGCTGAGGGGGTGTGTGTTGTGCTTTTGGCTTGTTTTCTTCTTTTGCTTTCCAATCAAATGTTTAGTAACAACAAACAAGGAGCAGCAAGTTTCTATGTAGTATCTGCAGAAGCTAATTTAGCATGAATTGCTGAACTGCCTATGAAAGTAATAATATTTTGTTTTCTATTGATCTGGTCTGAATTGAAACTTATGCTCTAGAGCAGAAAGGCTGACAATTACGATAATCATGGATAAAGAGACAAATAAGAGAACTGAAACAAGGACTTGATCTATCATCATTCTGAACACTCTAGTCTCCCATCAGCAAAGTGCATGAACTCACATGTAATTTTAAACATAGTGCTACAATCTCAAAGCCTTTGACCACACTGCTTCCAGTGAAATGTTAAAGACGTTAATTGGGCAGTAAGTTCAGTAATATTATCCTTTGTATTACAGAGGTTCTTTGCAGCTTGTATCAAGACGAAGCCATGGCGCTACCACCCCTTTCTTGCACAGGTCTGCCTTTGCAAACTAGGAGCTGCACTACCGCACACAGACAGGCGCATGGGGCTTCCCCAGCCCGCTGCCTGTGAAACAGCCTTTCTGCCTCATTCACACACATCTTCAGAGTCTGACACTATCCCACACCTTCGCCTACTTCCACTCCTGTACTGTCCCACGAGGTAATCCGAGCGATCTGCGCTCAGCTCAACATACACATATTGCAAGCAATTGCTGCAGGAGGCCGACACCACGTTTCCCTGAGCTCTGCACTCCAGCGGGCACAGCAACCTGCTCCATCAGCTCAGTCTGTGTCTGCTTGGCTACGCACTTGGCACAGGGGTATGTTTCAGAGCCATAGCATCACAGATTCACAGAATCGCAGCTTGGTAGAGGTTGGAAGGGAACTCTGGAGACCATCTAGTCCAACCCCCCTGCTGAAGCAGAATCACCTAGAGCAGGTTGCACAGGATCGCATCCAGGCGGGTTTTGAAGATCTCCAAAGAAGGAGACTCCACAACCTCTCTGGACTGCCTGTTCCAGTGCTCGGTCACCCTCAGGGTAAAGAAGTTTTTCATCATGTTCAGATGGAACTTTCTGTGTTCCAGTTTGTGCCCATTGCCCCTTGTCCTGTCACTGGGCACCACAGAGAAAAGTTTGGTTCGTTTCTTCTCCCAAGCAACAAGTGATAGGACAAGAGGAAACAGCCTCAAATTGATCCAGGGGAGGTTTAGGTTGGATATTAGGAAAATTTTCTTCACTGAAAAGGTGGTCAGACATTGGAACAGGCTCCCCAGACAGGTGGTGGAGTCACCATCCCTGGAGGTGTTCAAAAAGCGTGTAGACATGGCACTTTGGGACATGGTCTAGCAGACATGGTGGTGTTGGGTTGACGGTTGGACTTGATGATCCTAGAGGTCCTTAACCTTAAAGATTCTATGATTCAGTGATTCATTGCATGTTTAAAATGGGCTTCCTCCAGCCACCTGCCAGCATTCACTCTTCCCACCTCTGTCATGCAGCAGGGCAGGCTATGAACCGTGCCTCCAGGACTGCTGCATCTTACCCTCTCCACGAACTCCTGCCTTGCCTCTATTTGCACACTTCACCTTGCTGGATCATTGTAGTGTTAGCCGCACCATGCTGGACAGCTCTGGGCATATACAACTGCGTTGGCTCTGCATGGCAAGGTTTTGGTAGCAGGCAGGCTACAGGGGTGGCTTCTGTGAGAAGCTGCTAGAAGCTTCCCCTGTGTCTGATAGAGTCAATGCCAGCCAGCTCCAAGATGGACCCAACGCTGGCCAAGGCCAAGCCAATCAGCGCCCCTGGGATAAAATATTTAAGAAGGAGAAAAAAAACCAGTTAGAGAGAGCTTTTGCAGCCGGAGAGAGGAGTGAGAAGATGTAAGAAACTGCAGACACCAAGGTCCAGTGCAGAAGGAGGGGGAGGAGGTGCTCCAGGTGCTGGAGCAGAGATCTCCCTGCAGCCCGTGGAGAAGACNAGATTTGATTTTATTTCTCATTCCTCTACTCTGTTCTGTTTGGTAATAAATTAGATTAATTTCCTCTCTAAGTTCAGTCTGTTTTGCTCGTGACAATAATAAGTGAGTGATCTCTCTCTGTCCTTATCTTGACCCACAAAGCTTTTCGTTATACTTTTTGTGAACGAGGTGATAGAGCAGCTCTGGTGGGCACCCGGCCCCCAGCCAGGGTCAACCCACCACAACAACATATACAACCATTCCCTTTCCAGGTTTGGGAGAGTAACTGACTGCTATGGAATCTAATGAGTGGGAATTACAAAGGCCATCATTTGTCTTTAAATATATTTAACACCTTATATATAGATGGAAGAAAGGAAATCCATGTGCTAGAACTTATTGCTGTATGAAAAAGTAGGAAAAACGACAATACGTGCTGTACAGAATAGACAGTTACCAAGATATACATATATGGAAAAAAAGGCTGCTCAATTACAGGTTTTATAGATTTAAATTATATTTTTATGCCCATTGTCATTCTTTCTTGGCAGCTGGATAATATTATTTTCACTGCCAAGTTTTTGTTTTCCTTTTCTATTTGGCAGCCACCAGGGTTTTTTTCTTCCCTTCCATCAGTCTAATGAAACTTGAAATTAAGATACTGGTTTTGGTTTGCATCTAGTTTCTAATACACTGAACGCAGGAACACTTCTCCTCTTAAGCAGAGGGCCTGGTGCCTGGATCTAGAGGAGGGATGCAGCATGTCCTGAAACTGGTTCTCTCCGTCTCTGCTGCAATCTAACGAGATCTACAAAAAAGATGTTTCTGTTAACACATGTGTAACCCACAAATCACTGGGATAAAGACTACAGCAGTTCTACAAGTTTATG
>VXBL01002919.1:129-94165 GCA_013400195.1 Aramus guarauna
TCATATGGTATGCAATATCCCTTCGGTCAGTTGGGGTCAGCTGTCCCGGCTGTGTGCCTCCCAATTCCTTGTGCACCCCCAGCCTGCTCATTGGTGGAGCAGTGAAAGACGCAGCAAAGGCCTTGGCTCTGTGCAAGCACTGCTCAGCAGTAACAAAAACATCCCTGTGTTAGCAACGCTGTGTTCAGCACACATCCAAAACAGAGCCCTGTA
The DNA here is from genome assembly GCA_013400195.1 of Aramus guarauna. Lineage (NCBI taxonomy): Eukaryota > Metazoa > Chordata > Aves > Gruiformes > Aramidae > Aramus > Aramus guarauna. The sequence continues at coordinate 343 of VXBL01002919.1, forward strand.
CAGCTACTGTGAAGAAAATTAACTGTAGCCCAGCCCAAACCAGCACAGCAGAACCTGTTGCAACATTGTACCTTCCACAAAACAGCTCTAGTTCCAGTTTTATAGGCTGATTTGTGGTTTTTTTTTTTGTTTTGGTTTTTTTTTGTTGTTTTTTTTTTTTTTTTAAGAAAGCATATGGTCATATGGACTGCATGTGCAGCATAAATAACCATGGAGATTCTGAGAAAAAGAATTCTGTGGAATTCCTTAATATACGTTTGGGTTTTCTGCATCTTCACTTTCACGATCCTGTATTAATTTCTCATGCAAAGTTATGAGCAGTTAAATGACAGAATCTGTGTTATTGATGTACTAGTGGCTTAAAATAAATAATGCTTTCAAATTGTGAAAAGTTGAGGGAGATTGAATATCTGATAAGAGAAACTGTGCAAGTCTTTAGAGGAGAGGGGAGGAAGGGCAGATATCTTCTCTATTAAGTTTTGGAAATGAGACGTGAAAGTAGCTGAAGAGATATTGTGCCTCTTAGCTGTGATATCATATAAAGATGGTAAACAGCACGCACTGAAATTGCTTTTTTCCCTATTTCTTGCAGTAGGTTGCATTTTCCCTTACTAATTAGTCTATCTTCCCCCAAAAATAACTAATTACAATAACTAATTACCTGAATACATTTGGTCATTTTGTATATTTTCAAATGCTGTTTCAGCTGTGAAATTGTTGGAAAAAAATGGATATTTAAAATTGTATTTTACACCAAGGGATCTGTCTTACTACTTTGTCAGAAGTCCTAGTGACTTCTGTGGGAGGTTTGCCAGAGCAGAGCACACATTAGTATTCCTTATGTAAGGAAGGCAAGTGAAAATATCTATAAGTGTTCAGCACGGTGGGGTTTTTTTCTGACACCTTAACAACAGTAATATCTAGGACTATCTTTGCAGGATGAAAAAGCGGAGGGATTCATCAGTCTACCTGAATTTAAAATTGACAGAGCCAGCGAATGCCGCAAGAAATAGTAAGTACGCTCAAAAATAATGCAATGATACAATAGAAAAAGTGGAACAAAGGACAAGGTTTTCCCTTAGAACGATAACGTGATGGACTTCATGACAATGAACATTTGGTTGTATCACAGAATAAGCTCATACAGGCAAATTCAGTGTGGTTTCTGTGTGCCATCTTTCCTGAAGAAGGGGGGGTTTACTTTAGCATGAATCAGAGTGCTTGACTAGAGCAAAATTAGTTAAGAGCAAGAAGGCTGCTTAGCAGCTTCTGTCCCTTTATTTTCCTGGTTTTCCTTTCTTCTTTCATGTTCTTTCTGGTTTTGGTGGGGTTTGTTTGTTGGAGTTGGAGTGTGTGTCTGTGATAACTTTAAGCTCAATTAAGAGCTTTAACCATAATAAAGAGACCATCCAAATAAAAAGTCCCTGAGTTCATGGCCAGGCATCAATCTTTAATGTAACTCCAGATTTGTTAGCACTACCTCAACATTTGCTGACATAGTGTCTCAGTCCTGAGGCAGAGTAAGAAAAGAGAATGACAGTGATTTGCTGTATTTTTGGGGTATGACCTAAAGGTCTCAAATAACTCTTCTTCTCACTTAGCTGTGTGTGCTACTGTCCAGATTTGTGCCCTTGCGCAAATCCATTTCTTATTTAGATGCAAATTCAAGCACATGTAGCAATGTGACAGGTGCATACTCCCACGGAGGTATTTTTAGAGTCATTATTGTTGAAAACTTTTGCCTTGCCTTCTAATGGTTTTTACCATTCTTTTAAGTTTATCAAGACTGTGGAATCACTGAAATTTGTACAGAAAAGCAATTGCAAAAGTAAAATAGTATGATTTGTAGTACACACAGTTCTAAAGAAGATACTGACCTTGTATCAGTTGGTCTGCATATCTCTTACGATGAACTCTTTGTGATGGTCTCAAAGGGCAGACAATGAAAACTGTATTAAAAAAAAAAAAAAAAAAAAAAGATATATCAGCTTGGGCTTATTGTCCTGTGTCCTTGGGCTACATTGCTGAAGCGCTTCTTTTTTCTTTTCTGTTGGGGCAGAAGCATAAAGTCAACTCATTTCTCAGAACTGCACCCTGCTTAAATTGTTTATTTTACTTGATTTGGTATCTACTGGATTGTAGAACATAAAATGTGTCTATTAAAATTCCTTGCTTGGGTGGCAGATAAAGAAAAAACCTAAGAATCCAGACAACAGATGCTGTAACAATTTTAAGAAGTCAAGTTTTGGGTCTCAGGAACTTGGTGATGTCTTTCTAAACTGAGCAGTTGTCACTGTACATCTGCTTTCACTTGCATAACATTGTGTCATGCTCTGTGTTAGAGGAATTCTTTTTGTCTCAATTTTACATTATAGTTACTAGCAGTAACTTTCCTGAATATCTATTTCATATCCCTGGTTTCTTAAAACCTATTTTCATGTATTTACATATATGTACACACACAAACATATATTGAAAATTGCAAGCATGATGCACATGAAGAGCATCGTCACCATTTTTCTAAGACATAATATATTAGAGAGAGTTGCAAATTATTTGATGATATTATATATGTCTTTATATATCTATATAAAATCCATTGTGTCTCAGAAAATGGTGATTATGTTCTTCATGTATCAAGTTTGCAGTTTTCCTTATTTTCTTTGAGACTGTTACGCGGTTTTTGTTCTTATTTTAAGAGAGACTTTCAGGCTGTTCTCAAAAATTATTCTTCTGTACTGTAAATTATTAATTACTTTCAGATGCATTTTCTGGATCTTCAAGTACTTCATCACAAATCTTTATCCAGCACAGTTAAAAAATTCTTTCTAGTCATTTATTTCATATTATGTATGAAATGCAGTAATTCTCTCAGCCCGGTCATGTTGATTACTTTGGTAGAAAGAAAAGATGAGATGTAATTGCCCATTGCTTAGAATGACCTCAAGAACACAGTGTTGATTTATAACAGCTTTTCAGAACTCAATCAGTGCATCACATTTTTCTGTTTGAAACGCAGTCATTAGCGCTGAAGGTAATATCAAGGTCATTGGGATGTGAGAAATCACCAGGAGTGCGAGTTTTTCTGTTGTATTAAATAAATTGTTCGGTCAATTTTCTGTTTAGGAAAAATTGACACCTATAGGTATATCAGCAAAATTACCCTATACATAAAATTATATCCTTAGCTGGTTAATGTTATCCAAATACAGTACACTGCAGGTGATGGTTGAACAATATTTATGCACATATGAGTCAAAAATTATTTAGAAAAGGGTAGTTGAAGAGCACTTCACTTGCTGAAATCTGGCACAATCCTAAAAGTTGTATGTTTCTGTACTGTTTCGGGGCATCCAACAACTCAGAAAATCTGAACTCATCTCATTCCTTGGTGACCACGCTATCTTTAAAAACAAAGAGTTGTGCCATTACATTTTTATAATTATATTTTTCCTCTACAGTGCATTCAAAGCCTGCCATCCTAAGATCAAAAGTTTTTATTTTGCTGCTGAACATCTAGATGATATGAACAGGTAAGGAAACCTAGTAATATTCAAGGAACTGTTCCTTAAATGTGACACTTCCTGAATCTAGTAATAACACAGTGATAATAAATTACATGTTAATCTAAGAAGTTTAATAGCTGAGAAAATAAGTGCAGAATAGCATTGTTTTTGAGTGGCTGCATATGCTAAATATACTTTTCATGCAAAAAATACATATAATTGAAACAAAGGTTTGATGATTTGTAGAAACAAGATTCCCTCTTTCTAAAAATAAACAAATACAATATGTGAAACAACATCCAAACACAATTTCAGAATTCCTGGTTTCTGCTTTTGGCTATGCAGCACCTACAAATGTGCAATATCTCCAATGCTGCTCCCTAACATGCTCCCAAAGACATGTGATGCTTGCTTTGGGGGTGCTTCTACTTCTGGCCCTGGAGGGAATGAGAAGTTGGAGAAAGATTTAAAGAGGTCACTGATTTTTTCTTCTGCCAGTCTTGAAAAGGGAGGTGAGGATTAGAAGGAATTAATTTTCAGATTCTGTCTACTGCCATGAATTTAACCTACATGTTGAAGTGAAATTTTGGTTGTATTGAATTTAGTGGGTAAGATTTCATCAATTCAAAAAGAATGAGGACTTAAGTCTTAGTTCTTTGGGTATTGAGCTTTATTGTATCTATTTTAGGCAATTGTGCGATTTTTTCAGAAACGTGATTGAGACTTCAGGACAAAATAAACACAGTTCCACTTAATTCATTTGAATGGTAAATTAAAAACATGGCTCTCATGTCTATTCAGATATTTGGGGGTTTATTTCATTTATTTTCACAACATAAACTGAAATTAATTCAGTTCAAAATAACATGGCATTTTCATCATATGACAGAGGACACAAACACAAACCTATTATTGCAACCTGAGAATTGTTCTGTCTTAGATAATGTCTGTGGACATCCTTGCTGAGCAAATTTGCTTTTAAAACAGAGGAAAAAGGAGATAAAACTCACTCCATAAAACTGTTAGTAAGTGCTATAATGACAGTTTAATCTCTCTTGTGTGTACTAGATTCAGCTACCTGGCAGAGCACCTTCAAGGTACTTCCAGTTCTTTACTGATTTGACTGGAAAAGTATGCCAATACTGTACTTTGCTTGCTTTCATTTAGCTGTCTGTTAACATTTTTTCAAAAGTTCATGCATGACTAAGGCTCACTTCAAAAGTCTCTCCTCAGTTAGAAAACTCCAAACCTTTTTATTTATTTGTAAAATTTTAGGCTTGCCTTTCCTTGATAATTCTGTCAAGCCAGTCACTCAAAATGCAATTTGCTGCACAACAAACAGAATAATGGCATGGTCTATTTGGCATATCTGAACTACAGCGGTAGATAAATCATTTCTGTCAGCAGGTCCTCAGTCAGTATGACAAGGCACCTTCTTTCTAAGGATAAAAATTTATATAACTCTTCAGTTATCAGAAAGCAGCAGCAAATGTGCATCAACTCTTTAAAAATATATTGCACAGTCTAAAACCCAAGAAGTAAAAGATTTTTAACTTCCCAGGACAAATAGTCTTTTTATCATATTTTAAAATAAATGCTTATTAACTGATTTAGAATGAGCTTAACCAATTTTTGATCTGAGATATATGCATGTAAATTTAAAGCAATTGTCAAGGTCTATGGAATTACTTGAAATTCTTACATCTGAGTTGCCATCAGAGTCTCACCAAATAATTTTATTTTTTGTCTTTGTTTAATGTATTAGAAAAAGTAGTTCACTTTCACAAACATTGAATTAACTCAATATATTGCGAAAAAAGTGCGCTACTGAAAAATAATTTTGAATGTGGAGATAATAAAATACTTCCTGTCTAAAAACTGTTTGTAGCCCCACTGAAGTCAAACACAGAATCAAGTTATTAAATTAAGACTGTTTTGATCAATTTCTGTTCTTTTTTTTGGTCAGGTTGCTGACATACATTTTAATTATGTACCATGCAGTCATTTCAGTTCTGTTCATTTGAAGCAGAAGAAGCAAAAGTAGAAAACTGCTAATATATAGTCTAACTGAAAGCTCAAAATAGTTAAATTCCTTCATCCCTTGTACAAAATGATTTAGTTGGGTTTTTGTTTTAAAAAAGTGTATGCAAGATATGAAGTATTTGTTTGTGTGTATCTACTAACATAATATTAGTATTTTAATCTCAAGTAACTCTGTCACTATTCAAGTTTTCTTACTACTTTTATGACTGTGCTGCGTGTAAGGAGGCTGGAGAGCTATGATCACTGAACTTTATTGTTGTAGTGTCTGAAGTTCCTTTTGTCTACATGGTTGCAGCAGCAAAAGTATTCTTTCTACCCAAATAACATTCTTAGTCTGGGTGAGAAGAAGGATGAAATATCCTTTATTGATGCAAAATACTGTTTTGGTAGTGTAAGTGTACAGTTATAGAAACATCTTCCTTGGAAATTCATTGTTATTCCCAGTCCAAGAAAATATTCTGATGTAGAAGGCAATCCATATATTTCTACTTGATGATACTATATGTAACTTTATTTTGATTTTCCATGGTAATTGTGCCTGCTGCTTTATGGATTATTTGTTCTTTACTCAAAAATCCTGATCATCAGCTCAGAGGCAAATGCATCCTTTTTAGGGTTGGCCAGCTTCAATACGTACAATATTCTTATTCTTCCTTTTTATTCCAAACTGTCCATTTTTTAAGTGATGATATATATGACTGCCAAAATCTTCCAGGCAGGGAAATAGAGTCAGAAACTTCATGTGGAATATTTGTTGGGAGAACTTCCCTGACCTGCTGTAACTGAGCTGTCCTCTTTCTCTTTTGTGACATTGAGTATTGACATTTATAAGAGTTTTTTCTCCTTAGTGTAGCTCTATGATCAAAAGCAAAGATGACAAGTTGGCTTGCAGTATTAGTGCATGAGAATGCCTCTGGAAGATTTCAGTGAAGGCAGCCTCTAAAAATTCTCTCGTTTCATGTACAGGCCTCTTCATTCCAGTTAAACTGCAGTTGGATACTTAGAGACACTGCAAGGTATTCATACTCCCATATAGCAAGTTCATCCCATATCCTCGAGCTTTATGATTAAGGACAATTTGACACCCTGCTTTAACTAAAAGCGTTGCATCTACCTGGAGCGTGAGATAAGATAGAAAAGATGTTTTCTACTATTCTGTGAGAGTGCCAGTACTGTGCATTCTTCTTTACAGAAATTACAGGTCTACAGAAAGATTGGGGGTTTTTAATCCTGTTCTATGTGTCATAAAATTGTTTTAATTAAATACTGGCAAGAAATGTATGTGCTATTCTTAAAAAGGAAAAAAAAAAGAAAGAAAACCTAAGTGACTGTTGTAGCTACCATTGCTACTGTATTTATTGTCATACCTAACAAGTAGATTTTATAATTCTCACAAGAAAATTAAAGCTGCATTTGCAGTAAGGAAGGAATATTTTCTCGACCTCTTGCCCTCTAAAAGTCACAGTGGCTACAAGGACACAGCACACCACAGGGAAGAAAGATTTAAATCTTCTCGTGTCCTAGGGCTTTATATCTTTTAATATGCAGAGTAAGGAATATTTGTATAACTGTATGCTTGGAAATTTGTCCCCAGTGCAATGTAAAGCAGGCATGTTTTATTCCTCTTCCGTTCCATCAGAGATCTTTATGTTTCCCTGTGATACAAACCCAGTGCATTGGATTTCTCATATGGTTCTAAATTCAATGAATCATAGCTCTAGCCATGCTTTAGTAAAATAACATTAATTCTCTAACCATACCCATTCTAACCATATCTGAAGAAGCTTTAGTAGCCACATAGCAGAAAATATACAGAAGACAATACCATTCTTTTAGTTTCTGAAGTAGCAAATTGCTCAAAAGCCATGTTTATTAATGGCTCACAACCATATCAGTACCTTCTCATTCACCCCACATGCAGTGCAGGTGATATTCCAAACCATGACACAGATCATGACCTGCAGAAAATCATTAAATGTGAAGTCAGTCTGCAGTCTCCCTCCCAGACTGGCATACATTTCCTGGGTTCTCATTAGATTATACTTTTCAGGAAATAACATTTTTCTGGAAACAATCATCTACCATAGCTGTAAGCAATGTCAATTGACTGTCAGTTAAGTGTTTGTTATTTTAATTGGTTACCTCACTCTCACACACACTTAACATGAAATGCTATTTCATATTTAGGATAGAATGAATCTCATATTTAGAACAGAATGAAGTTTTCCAACAGGAGAACCTTTACTGGTGTATCATCTAATACTTTGTGGCCATGACCCCTATCCAAAGGGGTTCAGTAGGTGGCTGTTCCCTACTGTCTGCACCGAGGGGTGGTAAGCTGTGAGCTGAATGGGAATGTGAAATCCAAAATAGGCTAGAGGCAAGTAAAGGGCCACCTCCACTGTCTGCCATGCCATGTGGCAGAGCAGGCGCTTGTCGTCTTATGCTGCTGTACCCTTGGGACACAGACAAGTCTGTGGCCTTTGCTGGTCCCTTGGCAGCACGGTGCTGGAGTGCTTTGGGTGAGGTTCCTGCCTCAGTGCCTCTCATTTGGGCTGGCAGAGCTGTCAAGATAGCTGAGCTTTATTCCCCAAAGAAAGCCTTCGCCTATCAGGAATGTGAACCTGAAAGATAGCTTTGTGATGGGTCACCTTTCTGCTGTGAAGATGTAAAATCGTTGTCTGAGACATGATTTATTGGATTTATGTTCCTATGTGCCAGTTATTTTTATAAGCGTATGGCACTTCCTAACAATTACAACTGAAATTTTAAGTATCTTCTTCAATTTCCCTATTCTTCTGGCAGAAATTTTGATTGTATGCTAACATGAAGTATTCTGTAATTACTTTAGGAGTAATTCTCTAGCTTTCTTCCCAATATACAATGATTTATGGACCACTAACATGTTTTACAGATCATACATGTGGTAACTGTTTGTGGAAGGACATTGACAGGAGTTAATTTCAAGGAGAGCAACTGTATTTTATGATCTGATGCCTGCTTACCCTGCACTGAAATGTCTTGAAGGCTGGAATGCAGGAGTGATTACAAAGGTGTTTCCCTTGCTGAGACAATACTCCATCCCATTTCCATGCATACAGTATGCAAATGAAACCCATCAGGCACAGTTTTCTGAAACAGGAGTTTCACATTCCTGAAGAAAACGCAAACCTGACTTCAGTTGTCCTTCTGTATACTCTAGCAGGAAAATTGCAAGCCAGTAGGTTGGCAAAGCAGGCCTGTCAAATCCTGACTATGGGATGACTGAAGCAAGTAATTCCAGGGTTACCATGGAATGGACAACCACGGGAGGTTGTCGTGGTGGTTTAAAGCCTTGTTGATGGAGGAGCTGATTTAGTGTAAGCGTTTGAATAATGAATACACTAAGTCCCATGGGGGAAGAGGGCAGGTTGAAGCAGACCACCGCTACAGGCAGTTGAATGCATACTTGACAATGACAGCCCTGCTAGAAGCAAGTAACAGTAGTTGGTGTTTGGGTTGTTTTTTAATTTGTGCAGCTTATGGAAGCATTTTTTCAAGTCTAAGTTGAGGTTGAAGCCTTAGATGTGAATTGCATTGAGGCAACTGTCTTTTTCTCCCCCTGCTTCTCTGACACGAACACAAAAGTGAATTCTGATATACTTCCTTCCCTTTGTACTTGGCACTGTAGGTAAGCTCTAAAACACATAATGGCATAATTAAACATCACTGTCTGTTTGGGAGTGAACCTGTTCTCTTTATTGCTGGTTTCTGCTCTGTTCCTCTGCTAAGTTGCCAATTCAGGCCGTAAAATATTGCTTAAATCTCTGAAAAGTGGCGTTTATTCTTTAGAAAATAGAACAACAGTATTGGTGTGATAGAGTACCTGGGAGCAGCAGACTTAATAGCTCTTTGATTATCTCCAAGTCCTTTATTTTACAGATGTTTGACATCATACATAGTTTTCCATTTGAAATAAAATCTTTGCTGTGAAAACAATTTGTTCAACACCAAAACCATAGATCTGTGGAGACTCCCTGAGTAAGAGTATCAAAGAAAACAGCTGTCTAATATGAAAAATAACATTGTCCTGAATCTCCTTCAGATGCTTCTAACTTTGTTTTTGTAGAAATGCACCCAAAAATTAAGAGGCTGGATTGGTATTACTGCTTTTTTTAATGTTATTTCAGATGGCTAAACAGAATTAACATGCTTGCTGCTGGCTATGCAGAAAGAGAGAGGATCAAACAAGAGCAAGGTAATGTGTTGTTATTTTGCTTTCTTCTGTCAGCTCTTACAAGTTCTTCTGTTCTTTTTTCCCTGCTGTGTATCAGGCTTCATTCTCATAATCTGAAAGCAATTCACATATGGGTATTGCTATTCTTGCTTTAGAGAATTCCTTCTCTCTCAGGAGTTTTTATTAGCTCCTTCAGATTCTGCTCCACAGAATGTCTCATTTCCGAGAAGGCTGCAGAAGGTAGCTAAAAGCAGCAAATGTACTGCCAGTGAGCTCCAGTATGTGGTACCAAGGAGTCTGTGTCCCCTATCAGAAGAAACTGAAGAATCTGCAAATTAAAGAAAATGTTTAAACATTGCATTTAGTGTTTGAATTCACAGGGGGCAGGAATGCATGAAATTGGTCTCGGGAACCAAACCATTCTTCTAAAGCCTGTTGACATAATTGAATTTCCTCTAAAGACTTTAATTTTAAGATCATTTAATTTTTTGCAATTTCTACTGGCTTTGCTATATTGAGGTGTGTGCTAAAGCCGTCTTGGCATTTGATGTGGAGTTGCATGTTTATAGCGTTTTATCTCTGTTTATTTTTAATGTCTAATATTTCATGGGTTTAAAAAGGCAGCATATATAAAATAATGAGTCACTTTGCTTTAGAAAAAAGAAAGGGTCAGTCCTCAGTTGTGTTGGGGAGGTTGTTTCCTAGAATTGCCAGTGACAGGGATCCACAGAAGTGCTCCATGCTCTTTTCTACAGATATATCTGGCAGCAGGCACCAGAAAATTGCAGTGGTCATGATGATCTAGAGCTTATCCAGATGCCTGCCTGCCTGCTGCTCACTGAGTCAAAACCTCATTTTTTAATGCTGTGGCTCTGCAGCCTTCATCAGTAAGGTTCTGCCTTTTGGCCCAAAAAGCTTATAGCTCGGAGCTGCAGCAGCAATGTCTTTAATCTAGTCTTTTCTTTATAAAGACTATATTTCTAACAGCTTTTCAGGAAGACTTGTGTTCAAAGAACTATCACTAGGCTTCAAAATTTGCCACACGGTGTCCTCCTTGCCCCCCAAAGTCATGGTTCTGTACCAACCTATGTGGCAGCAGCATTAGCGCTGACCTTCTGGTCTGATACCGTGAAGAGAAAGATGGGCATGGTCTGTCTCTCTGCAAAGTGTTGCTGCGATGCCATTTTCCTGGAAGACACTGTGCAAAAAACTTTCCCCGGTGAGAAGCCAAAGTGACTTCAGCAGCCAGATAGAAACATCAAGGGAGTAGGATATTCTGTTGTGGTAGAAGGTTAAAAGATCAGAAAACTATGGCTGCCTTGATTCATACCCTGAATGCCTCACCACAGAGCATCCTAGAGGTATCAGCCTGAGGTTGAAGAGCAATGGCTCTCAGCACACTGCTGTAATTTGGCGGTAGAAGTGTGCATGGGAAGGTTTTTTGGGCGTTCTGTCATTCTCGCACATAACTAGGTTATATCTGCTGTTGCCTCATTTCTAATCATGTCATGTGTAGCTACTTCTCCTGGGAGTGTTACCCACACCCTGATGTAGTCTGGTACGACCTTGGCACATCGTGTCATTCGTAACACAGGCCCTCCCCATTCACACAGCCCAAGATAGCAGCATCATGCTCACTGATCCGCCAGTCATGTTATCAGTGCCTCACCAGACTAAAAAACCAGTTTAGGAATCTGTACTCCCCAGGCAGCACTGGTTTGGAGGGACCTCTATCCCACCTGTCACTGCTTGAAGAGGCTGTGAACAAACTCTGCATCTTGGAGTCTTCTAGGAAATCCTCTGTGTTAGCATTCAAAGCCAAATTTGAAGTTTTATTGACAGCAGGTTGGCACTAGAATTACAGTAACATTTGGGACAGTGAGGGAAAAGGTGTATGAACAGTTATGCTAACACTGTCCAAGTGCACAATTACAGACATGATACACCTTTCAAAATCCAGATGGAAGTGGAGAAATATTTTTGCTACCAAGTATTCACTGAGTAATGAAATAGCAGATGACCCATCTCCTAGCCATGACATCATGTGCATTCAGGCCTCCTGTTACCTATTATTAAAAAGTCTCCCTATTGAAGGTAATCAAGGAGACCCCACTTACTATGGAAATTGTATCCCAGGCACTGACAGAGCTCTTTATTACCATTTAGTACTGTTAACACCATTCACTCAAATTGGTTTATCATATGCAGGTAGGTAAAACTCTATCCTCTTTGTGTTGCTTAGTAGTGTTTAGTGTGGGAATCAGTATCGCATTCCCCCTTTGCTCTGCTGTACAGTGGTTTTATGCCTCTGGTGATTATCCTTGGCTCCCAGCACAAGGGCTATTAAACAGCTCAGTAGTGTCCCTAATTAGGAGAGGCATCAAGTTAGCAAAGTAAAAGCTCTCTATCGCTTCAAGCATTTTTGCAATTATACAAACAGTGAATCTGGAATTTTCCATATTCAGTGACTGTACCGATTGTCATCTACATATTTGATTTTACAAAGGTCTTTTATTTCTGTTCAGTTCAACCCTTTGCAGCAAAGCTTTATAATACCTCTGAAACAATTCAACAGTAGTTGTCAAACCTGTTTCAATTAAGAGTTGAATGCTTCTGAATCTAAAGTGCATAAATATATTTCAAGTACTTCAGAGATGCACGAATCACCGAATTGTGGGTGTACTGCTGAATAAAATGTCACATTCTGTACAGAACAGTTTTTATAAAAATACCATCAACTTTCCATATTAAATACAACGAATGTTAGCAATATGGCAAGGGACTTCCTTGGATGGAGAATTTATATACTTTCCAGTCATATAAAATCAGAGAAAAAAATACTTGCTTACAGAAATAGAAAATATTTAATCAGCAAATGGCAGATCAGTATTAGTTTATGTATAAGATATGCAGTCTCTTGCTCAGTCAGAGAGCTTTGCAGGTATGCCCCATGCATTGAGCTTGTCCGTCATGGAATTGGACAAAATATGCAGAGAGAAATACAGCAACTGTTTGATGCCACTATACACATTTCAGATGGACTCTAATGAGTCAGTTGCCAAAAGCAGAACATTTTTAAAAATAGGTAGGAGGCTATTTTCATACATTTCATCTGGAAATTGACCCCCGTGACTGCAAAATTTTTCTAGACAAGCCATAGGTTGCCAACAGAACTCCCTGTCTGATTTAAGATGCGCAAAAGCGTGATTGTACAGTGTTTTATTGTATGTGGATTTGACAGCAAGAATGTCTTTGTATTTTTAGCCAAAATTGGAACCTGCACTGAGGCTGCTAAATTTTACTTTCAGAATAAACAGCTGAGCTCCAAGTCTGCAGAAATCTCACTGAGTGATGTAAATCTGACGGGTCTCTCACCACTCGTCGCACCATTAGGCTTGGCTTTAATAGGAACAAACATGCTTATATGCCAATATTTTCAGGTGTTTTGAGCTGCTGGAAACAAGTTTTCTTAAAACTAGGAGTGACATAAAAAACAGTTTTCTCTGATTTAGTCTTTCGTTCACCAAAAATTCATTATTTGCAGATCTCTAGAGACAACATTTTTTGGAATTTTTTATTCCATAGTCATGAAAACTTTTTTTATGCTATTTATTATACCATTTGAAGAGATATAAGCTTGCAGGAAGCAAATCAGGAGACCCAGAGTTAAAACAGAATTGTCACTGCTTAGGAAAAATGAATAGATAAATAAGGCTGCCCCCACCATTGCTACAGTCTAAAAATATACGGCATTTTAGGGACAGCTGTTTCAAGATGGTGTCATATTAAGGTAAGTTTTTGTTTTAAATCTTGAATAAGATTAGGTACGGTAGATCATTAATCATACAATACAATAATCATTGTGGTTACAAAAAATCATTAAAGTCAAAATTACATGTTGTGCCAACTTGGATTTTTAGTTTAGATCATTTATGAAGCAACAATCAATCTTTTTCTCCTCATAAAGAGAAAGTAGTAAGTCATGCAGTTCATTGAACACTTACTAGGCAAAGTGAAAATTGCCTGTGATTAGTCTGTGAATAGTCTGAGCTGAAGCGTCCTGTTGTACAATGATTTACCCAAATACTCGAAGGTAATACTGTCAGAAACAAAGTGAGAACAGAAATGTTTGCATAAGTCTTACAATGTGTAGAAACATTAAAGTTATCCATCTTGAGCTGAGTCAGTAGTTAAGTAGTTTTCTTCTGTAAGGAATATTAAGGTCTGGAGTCCATGTAGTTAGATGCTGTTCTGCTTCAAAAATATTTGCTACAGAATAATGCTACAAATTCCCATCTGGTACATCCTTCCATGTGGGTTTTTTTTACCTTTGACCAAGCTACCAAACATATGGAATGTGCTTGGCCAAGACTTGATTTTCTGACAAAATGAAACTTCATATCCCGTTAAATTTAACCCACAAGCTCTGCATCCTTTTTATTTTCTCATCCATAGTTTGGAACTCTATGCTTAAATATCATTGTCATATTTTCCTTACCATTACACCGTTATGTTCTTGCATGGATAGTAGGGCAGCAGCTGGTTTATGAAGCAGATATATGATATAAAGTTTTTCTGTCTTATTTAAATGCAGCTGTTTGTTATGAGAAATTGAATTGAAAAGCTTGGGTAACTGGTAGTATACGACAGAAAATAGGTAGAGAAATAACATTTATTAGTCATGTGTGCAATAACCACTACTTGTTTCATTTGCCACTTGGTGTTAATTATATTTGTTAATGTTATTTGCAATCACCAAGACTTTTGCAAGTTATATTTTTCATCTTTTCTATTAAAAAAATTCTTTCAGTATTTTCCAGTCAATATATGTCCAATCATAATTATTTTGAGGGCTGTATAAATATTTGAAAATCTGATGCTTGTATTAGGAGTATCCTGTATGCATGTTGTATTTATAAGGTGTGTACCAGAGTTAAATCTGTGGCTCTTTTGCAGGTTGTTGTTTAATATCTCTGAAATGGGGCATTAGACTTAGTATACTCCATAAAGTTTTGAATTTTCCCTCTTTAGATTAAGCAATTCCAAATTACAGCAGCTATCATTTACAGAATCAGCATTGACTGGTGTTTAACTCTCAGTAATACTAAGGATGGAGTTTCCAGCTGCTTTTGTGAAAGTGAGTCTCTGAGTATCAAAATGAGTTGGTAATTTTTCATCTGATCTGTATGTAACTTGTAGATTACTGGAGCGAGAGTGATAAGGAGGAAGCCGACACTCCCTCGACACCCAAACAAGACAGCCCACCACCCCCGTACGACACATACCCACGGCCTCCTTCGGTAAGTCACCAGCAACTGTCTACAGGAATAACATCACAAAGTGTCACCATTAACTACTCTCCTGCTAAAAGCACGTGCATGCGCACATTAGGGCACTCTCCAGTATATTTTTTGAGTCAGTACTTAAAGTATTTCTTAAGTAACATGCATCACTAACTTCAACAGCCATCATTGCTATTTACACTGGTGCATAGAGAACACAGATTTATAATCCCAATTGCTGTACAAAATGGGTTAAGTTACAAAATTCTTTCTTCCTGTTCTTTGTTCGTGATGGACCCCTACTCATCTATGCAATCCCTCACCGCCCCCTTATCGTCTTCTCTAACAAAATGTTGTTACCTCAGTAACAACACAGACTCTTCTCTAAGGTACAACAGTTGTGCTGTGAAGCTTTACAGTAACAAATTACACTTGAATTTCCACAGAAATGCCAACATAAAAATGTTTTCTCTTACATCACAAACAGTGATACCAGTTGTTCTGTTGTTGTGAAAAAGTAGGTTTCTCTACAAATTAGAACAAAAGGGGATTTGGTTTTTATTTTCTTCTTGAAACAGCTGCTGATATAAAACCAGAGTATGGACTTCTAATTTATTCTGCACTGTCAATTTTAATTTTCATGTCCGTATACTCAGACAATGTTAACTAATATATCTTACTTGAATATAGTTCTTAAAATGCAAAAATTCAGACTGAAAAATTGGGAAAATCTGGGGGGGGGGGNATTTGAATGCAATACTTTATCTTCCAAAATCATACATCTTTGAATTGTACTGAAGCACTGCACAGACGCTGCCAAAGAAGTTTTTAGCAAGATAGGATGACAACAAGCATTTGGATGGCATTTTTAAGATTTTTGATGAACCAGGCACATCTCTTCTATGTTTTCCATGGTGCTATATTCTGCAAAGTTTTTTGCAAATAATTGTGTTGGCTTATTTTATAGACTAAGGGACATAATAAGGATACTTACTATGACTAAGTATCAGTATTTGGCCCCCAGATGTGACGTGTAGATGTGTACATGCCTTAAAGTTAGGATCAGGGCAGGTTAATTGGTTAAGTTTATGCCTTGGTTGCTAAACTGGATGCCATCAGTGACAATGAAAAGTACGTGATTTTTACTGGCAGTAGTGTCTTGGTCTGCATTGATCTGAAGATTGCTCCATTGCTGACATTGTAGATGAGCTGTGCAAGCCCTTACGTGGAGCCAAAACACAGCCGGCTCTCGTCCACGGAGACTTCCCAGTCGCAGTCATCGCACGAGGAGTTTCGCCCGGAGGCGGCGGGGAGCGCCACCGACTCGCCGGTGCGCAAGACGGCGAGCCAGCGGCGCTCCTGGCAGGACCTCATAGAGACGCCGCTGACGAGCTCAGGACTCCACTACCTGCAGACGCTGCCGCTGGAGGACTCTGTGTTCTCCGAGGCGGCTGTGGTGTCCCCCGAGCACCGGCGGCAGTCGACCTTGCCCACCCAGAAGTGCCACCTGCAAGACCACTACGGCCCCTTCCCCCTTGTGGAGGGTGAGCGGATGCAAGTGCTGAATGGGAATGGGGGAAAGCCCCGAAGTTTCACGCTGCCTCGGGATAGCGGCTTCAACCACTGCTGCCAGAGCCTTTCAGTCGGTGCCGCCGATCACCACGAAGAAGCACAGCAGAAGGAAGTGGAGGAGGAGGAGGAGGAGGAAGGCAAAGCAGCAGAAGAAAACCAGGAAGATAAAAGTAAGTATGGGACGTTTCTGTGGCTTTTCAAGAGTCCTGTTCATGTAACATAGAGATTGTTTTTCCTTTTCCCTGTCAAAAAACCCCAGCAGTCTTTCAACCCCATGTTTTACCAGGTCCCCCTTGTCACACACTTCTTTGGTCTGCCTTCTGTATAAGGCTTAATAATCAGCGTGCTGCATGACCTCTCATGATCACCAGACACTTCCCCATAGGCTGGTTACCAGTCACCTCCTACTAGTAATTCTTAGTTACAAATGAATTTTCCTTCCATGCTTTATTCACAGTTCCACTTGCACAGTATCCTGCCCTCACTGACACATATATGTCTCAGGACGCGCTTAGTAAAATTTCCAGCCAACCCCATCTGGGTTGTAAAAAACACTCAGTAATGCAGGAGTTCAGGGTCAGGCTGTGATTGTGCAGTATTCAAGTGGGCAGGTCACAAGACAGCCCAGAATCTGTAAGAAGTTGAAAAATACAGTGTATTTTCCCCAGTTCCTCACCTTCTGATTTACAGAGAGAAGAGTTAAAAAAAAACATTTCAAACAAACAAAAAAAAATCATAGAGAAAAACTATGTGACCAGCGGAGCTTAATTAAAAATCACAGCACTGAGTAACTGTCTCTTTACTCAGCACATTAACTCCATAGATATTAGTGCTACTTGTCAGAAATAATCCAAACAAACAGGGATTGGAGAAGGTCCCTGCTCCTCCTGAACGTGTAAACACATTTCCGTGTCTGTTTCATGCTCTGTCCTTCACTGTCATTTATGGAGCTTCTCAGCATGTGTTGCTAGCAAAGTTGAGTTCACACCCAAGTTGTAGGGTCAGTCAACGCAGCCTGCATCCAGGAATTGTGGGGTTACGCTGCAATTAAGTTGCCTGTAGTGGCAAGGAAGGCAGGATGGCCTCTGAAGCTCTCAAAGGCCCTGTGCTATCTGGTTCCTTCAAATTCAATTTTTTCACTGCAGGGTAGGAGTATGAAAATGGTAAAGAGATAGGAAAGGGCAATGAAAGCTTTGGATAATTAACTGCCTACCTAAGTTAATTCATTAAGGTTAGCAACTTTGTTGAGCATTAAAATTAGTGTGGACTTTATTAATCTACTTGGGAAACATCAAGAGTTTTCCATTGCCCTTATGCTTTAGTCAATAGGTCCTAAAAATTTCTAATATCTGCCTTTGAGAAAACAGTGATTTCTTTTGCACATATTAAATTTGATGCCATTAAAAGTTTAAAACGGCATGATTTCAGTTGCATTCATGCATGACACTTTCCAAAAACCCCCATATATTTATCAGGGTACTATTAGACTCTTACTGACTGTGAAATGAAGCTGTCTAATTAACAGGGTTAAATTTCATCAGCCATACAGAATGTTTTACCCTATTTTTAGTCTTCAATTTTGATTTTCAAATGGGTTTTTACTGATAGTAATAAAAAATATTTTTTTAAAAATTCCTCACAGTCAACAAAAAGGGCCAGGGAGACTTCCCACTGGAGTTGCTGGTCTGTTTGGGCATTACTCAGAGATACTGTGCAGGCCCTAAGTCGTTAGGTGTTTTAAATCTCAATTTTAAGTCTTTTGGGTTCCTGGTTGTAACATTTTATAACGTACAATACTAATAAAGGGCTAGTGCTTGGTTTAACGGGCCAGAACTTGGGCTCTTCTCCATCTTTCTATACCGATTTCCAAAAAGGGAGAAAAAAGTTTAATTTTTGAAATGGTCTCCCTGTATATACATATTTTTATTTTAGCTTGGATGAGGAGGTTTTCTTGGTTGAAGCTTTAACAGGAGATTGTTTTGGAGACATTAATGACCAGCTAGACAAGTAAAGTGCTCATGCTGAATTGTTGACCATGAAATTATAAAACCAGAAAGAAAATACTGTTTAGTCTGTTGAAGAGTTTAAGTGTTGAATTGCTTGTTGCTATGGCTGCAATGTTCTGTTTGCAACGCTGGCTTTTTCCAGTGCCCTTACCAGTAAAAGGCAGGAGGGATTTTGTGCAAGTGGTGTTCTTAAGTGCAAAATCCCGGTTTCTGAGCCGAGAGATTTGCTTATAACTGCTAAGTCTGCTAATAGGATGGGTGTCCCTGTGCGTGCTACATCATTGCCTCCCTCACCTCCATTGCTCTGGGAAAACGAAACGTTGCAACCGGCTGGAGAAGGGGAATCCTCTCCCTTTTAGAAATGTTTTAACCTTACCTTGAACCTTCCCTGATGTGGTATTGTATGAACCTTTTAAATGTATTTATTTGCCTTACACATTTGTGATCCTGACATAGTTCTGAGCTCTTGGGTGATTATATGTGTTCTTGTGTGTACACGTATGTGTTTGAAAGCTTAATCATTCCTATTGCTTTTTGTGCGGGACAAGGAATGCAGCTCCTTTGCAGTTGTTGCTGTACAAGTCAAATGTCATTGCCAAAAATTTGTTTTCTCAGCTTTTTGCTTTTACATTCCCACTTTTAAAACCTCGTGAGTTTAAATTAAATCGTAAAATGCAGTCCTGTTTGTTCCAACTTATTTTGCAGAATTGTTTTCAAATAACCACACCACAAATTAGGAGCTCCATGCTTTTTTCACATCCTGTCCTCAGCTGCTACAGTTTAACATAGTTCTGTTGACTTTCTCTAAAGCTATACAGATTTGCAACAACTAAGAATCTGTTCTCTATTAATCACTACTTTATGCCTTAAATAGCTATTGCAGGGTTTTACTGGCGCTGTAAAGAGTTCTGTGTGTCAGCTCTGCTGTAATGCCTAGATAGATCATGGTAAACTGAAAATATGGGTTGTCTTTTCCTATGTTTATCCATTAGGATCTGACTTTGTTGTGTGTTTGGTTGGGTTTTTTTTTGTCTTGTTATATCACATTAACATTGCCCTGCTAATCTTTAATGGATTGTTTTATTTCCCTAATTAAAATGGCTTTTGTGTAAATCATTTAGATGTTCCATATTGACACTGTCCTGTAATGGTCTCTTGCTTTGTAATTGAAGAGGATTATCTTGTGGGGTATTTGTGTTTGTCCGTGTGTTTGCTCCTGAGGCTATGAAAATGACAAATGTTCAGACCTGTGGCACCAAACATCCCTCTTACTGTGGTGTTCAGAGGCAGCGTGCACACAGAGAGCAGGCCCATGGCTATGGCACAGAGCATTGCATTTCTGTGATTCAGTTGTGAAGGACAAGTTGGGCCTTTTCAGGTTTGTCTTCTGCTAGTGGGAGGTAATAGGAGGCAGTTGTGCATCATGGTACTACCACCCCCTCCAGCCCCACCGCCGTCTGCGCTCTCTGTGCTTCCCTGGATTTCACCACTTAATGCCAAAGAACACTTCTAGGATCTTCCTGGGAGACTACTTCTGGGTTTTGTCCCAGGAAAGCTTGCTTCACTTTTTGCTTTATTTTATAAAAGTATTTTTGATGGTGGTTCCTTCATTTTCAAAGACTTCTTTGGTTTCTGGTAAAGTAACAGAAATGACTAAGGGTTCAGCATTTAAGAGAAGCGGATACTAGCTCTCTACAGAGTGTAACTGGCTCTAGATCCTGCCAATTTAGCTGCAGAAAAACCTGCACCTTGTTTCCACGTTCTCTGAAGAAGCCTTTGGAGAGCAGCAGTGTCCATGGGGATCTCCGGTGCTGTCACCTGCCCAGACAGTGCTGGGCCAGGAGCTCTGCTGCTGGCTCCACGTGCCATGGGGCTGGCCAAAGCAGCATTGGCACACCTTACACCTGCAACAGTGTGCAAGGGAGCTTTCCACTGGGCAGGCTCCTTAAGATTTCTTCAGGAATATGGACAGAAAAGCATTGATGTCTACGTTTGAGTTTGAAAAGGTATTTGGAGAGGGAAGAAATCACTTATACTGTCTTCCCACTGTTCAACCCCATTTCCTTCTGCATCATTTTTCACCTCTTCGTTCTCTTGCTTCTACAAGTTTTCTGTCTTTTTCCTGCACTCTAAGTACTCTAATTCCTGCTGACATGTTTTAGGATTTTTTTTGTTGCTACCTCATCATCATAATTTAGGAGTACCTTCTATATAGGATGGACAACTATAACAGTCTTAAATAGACTTAATCTTAAATTTCAATATATCAATGGCTGTCCTTTTGGGGCAATTGAAGGGTGGGGACTCTTTGTTTGCTGCATTGATTTCCCCCTCCCCAGAGTGTTTACGAGATGCAGCAATCTTCCATGCGTGACTTGTGTCACCTTGAAAAGATTTCACAGTGTTTCTTAAGCGTGTGCACTCTCACACGTATTCCCTGGCACTTTGCACCATCACTTAAGCCCTTGTTCAGGTTTGCAACATCTGGCATTTCGTGCTTAGTCCCACGCAGTCTAGTGAGCAGTATCCCAGAGGAATGCAGTGGCTTCATGTTCCAGTCTCTGAAACTTGGGTTTTTACCTTAAACTACTGCAGAAACTTGCCAAAGGCTGGAGTAGGAGCTGGTGCTGACATTTTGCAGCTCAGAGAGATGTCCAGTCCCTGCAAAAGATTTCAGGAAATCTCCCCTTGATGTCAGTGAGAGCTAGTCACTGAAAGAGATATCAAATGTCTGCTCGTGCTGAGGTACCAAGCCTCAGACTTTTTTCTTTTTTTTCCCAGTAAAAAAATAGGAACCAGCAAGAGAATAATAAGAGAAACTGAGAGCAGTTCCTCCCACCCCATCTACCAGTCGCAGAAATGAAATTCAAGGTGGCAGTGCTTTCACAAAACAGGACAGATGGGTTTAAGGAGTCCCTTGACAAGCAACAAGTAGAGTTTCATGCACTGTGCCCAAGAAAATACATCGGTGGGACGTCCTGGGCAGCATTTCACTTCAGGAAGGTGTTTGCACTAGTAAAAAATATCCTCTGAATAAGGTCGGGTATTTCAGATTCTGAAATACAGACACAGGGAGGCTTGCCTCTTTTTAATGAGAGGGCTGTACTGTGCAGTGCAAATGACATCTCTCAGAAAGATCAATGTTTGCAAGTTAAACACTGTATTATGAAGTGGTACACTGTGTACCACTTCTAGGTTTTGCTTCTCTGCCTTTTGGATAGGGTGTCTTTTCACTTTGGCAGGGTCTAGGCAACAGTGAAACGTGGGAGTCAAGATGAATAATGCGTAAAGACTGGATTGCACGCACTGGAGTTGATGAGGATGTGCGTCCGAAATTAATAGGGTGGTTTGCTTCTCTGACAGCCTCTTTCCATTTTAGAGAGGATACCATTAGTGGTGTCCTGTCATCTGACCACCTAGTTAGTTTTATCTGCACCAAGAGGCAAGGGAGAGACCATTAAGATACCGTATCTTCCCCTCTGGAATTATTCACGTTAGTAAAGGTGTGCATGCCTGGTAGTATCTCTAAATAAGTGGAGCTATGAGAAATGACAGGTAATGTTTCACATTAGAAATATTCCTTATGAGGCTGGCAAATAGCATGAAGTGCAGCACCCTCTGGGACACTAAGGAGGATTTTGTTCTAACTTACTACATCCACTATCAGCCCTGTACGAACCAGAACATTTGCCAGGGTTGGGTTGGGTTGGGTTTTTTTGCTCGACATCCTTCTGGGCAGCACAACCCATGCGTGCAGACACTGAAGTAGACTAATGAATAGCTGCTTCTTCTGAGCTTTGTTTTCATGATCTGATTTTTTATTCCTAATTCCCATTTGAGCCTTCCTGTGGCACCTGACTGGGCGTTTGCAATCCTGTGGGCTGAGGACCACCAGTGTTTGGTGCCTTGTCTGCTGGGAGGAAGCCTCCCTCCCTCCTTCCCTCCCACCACCTCCAAGGTGCTACCTTTGCTGTTAACTCAGAATGAGCTTGCCTAAAAATACTGCCTAGTTATGTTCAAAAATATGATCTTAAGCCCCTTGTTTTATAGTGTAAATGGCTAACCAGCACTGCTTTGGTATGAATAGTTTATGTATTTACAAAGAAATTTTCATCAGTGGCTCACAGTTTCAGGGAGGAAGGAAACGTGGAAAAGCAGGACAAGATAGTGGCTGCCATATCACCTGGTCTACTTTTCAAAGCAAATGCTTTACATACAAAATATCTGGTGAAATGGCATGTCTTCATATACTCTTTTTTTTTTTTTAATCTATGTAGTGCTTCATTTGTCATAAGATCCAGTGAGATCCTATGAGAGCTGTTATATTTTAAAATGAATGGGTAGGGGGATGGCATCATTGATAATCTAGGTGATATGTCAGGCTAAACTTTTCTTATCCTTGTTAAATTTTAAGATACATGCTTATCTCAATACGAATTTCTATAAGTTTCTGGAAGTAACTGCATATATGGTAAAATTGTCATCCCGAATAAGGGTTGCTTAATTATCTTATAGCTGCCATATATATGTGTGTATGTTCAGCTGCGTGTATAAAAATGTGGGTTAGACTTTTTATTATATTAAAAAAGAATATTGGTATGAAGACTAACTTGAATGAACAAGTACTGGTAGTAGGTATCTTTCTGAGTATGTTCTTTAATTCAAAATTTAAACTTTATAAAATAAAGTTTTTCCAATTCTCATATGCAAAAGAAATTCAATTATAGAAGTGGGTTTGTGTTCTAAATAAACATGATGGGATACAAAACCTCTGTATTCTGATTTTAAATTTCAGTTCGAGTGGAAAAAATTGCCTGCAGTATTCAAAAGCCAAATATTTAATCATTTACTGAGTAGCAATTCAGAAATCAATATCGTCTGTCAACAAAAATAAAAGTAGTTTCATTTTATGCCCATTAGTGTTTTTACGTATTAATTCATTTTACCCAAAAATATGCTGTTTAAATTTTAATTGATGT
The DNA here is from genome assembly GCA_013400195.1 of Aramus guarauna. Lineage (NCBI taxonomy): Eukaryota > Metazoa > Chordata > Aves > Gruiformes > Aramidae > Aramus > Aramus guarauna. The sequence goes on from VXBL01002919.1 coordinate 23,947, forward strand.
CCATTGCCCATCCTGCTAAAAATGCAAAGGAGAGGTGAATTCGTACTCTTCGGTTTTAATAGCTTTGGGTGTTATTGCCAACAAAGGTCATCTGCTTTTGCCTGAAACATATGGATTAAATGGTCTTTTTACAAGCAAAAGAAATTCACAAGAGAATTTCTTACGTGGCCATTCTTATAAATGACTTTTCTTGCCAACTATCCTCAATTCTGTTACTAAGTTGGTGGCTGTCAATGGAGCCCTCTTACCAGAGACACCTTCAGGTTGAGTGGTGGAGCAAGGATTCTATGGATGTGAAAATATATTTCTGTTTTTTTCCTACGTTCTGCATTAATTCTCTTGCCAAGCCAATATGATTTGCCATTAATTTTTCCATTTTTTGTTGTAAGCAAGGTCTGTCCCTGCCGCTGCCCTGCCTGAGTCTGGCTGCAGAGATGCTGTCCTTGGGAAAAGAGAACTTAAAAGCGGCAGACCATTTCACAAGGGATACAGGGAAGACGATCCAAGCCCTCTAGGGCTTTGTTTACCATACTGAAGGATATGCAATTGCTTCCCAGATTGTTGGCCTGATACGTCTCAGTAGCGATGTAAAAAAGCCTTTGTCATGCTTGCAGATTCCACCCCCTCAATTCCAAATGTGCTTTCATTCTGAAGCGTAATATAGTCACATTTCTTAAATGAGGATATGTAGCTTTTTTGGAATTGTTTTGTGTACAAAAAGGAAAATGAGACTTTTTTTTTTTAACATATAGTTTCCCATTAAAAAGAGGATTTTCCTGTCCCAAAATTTATACTCACATTTATTTTGATTTCAAACATGAAAAACATACATTGTTTTTAATCATTTACATAAATCTTCTTACAGAAACTTACTGAAAATTGCATTAAAGACATTCAGATTTGAACACTGCACAATACATGATGAAGCAATTTTTACTGGGATTTTTGCAGAACTGGGATAATTTCTGATATGCAGCAGGGACTTAGGCTATTCTGAAAGTTTCTGAATGAAAAGGAAAGACACCTACAACAAAAAAATTTAACAAGCTATTCTGTGCATGAGAATGTTCTTTCAAAATTTATAACTTAAAAATTTTTAGCTTTTTTCAAAGCTAACCCCCCCCCATCTTTCTACAGTCGATTATAATTAAATCAGAAGAATATGACATGGTACCAGTAGGACTGGGAGAATACAGGAGGACTAAAATATTTTCAAATTATATTTATTACATCTCCAGGTGGTACCATCTGCTGTCTGTGGCTCTCAAGTTCTTTCAAGGCAACTGTTAAAACATATGCAGGGATGAACTTGAGTCGGCAGTGCTTGGGAGGACATGGGAGGGATATAATTTTATTAAACTACTACCATGCTGAACTTCTGTAGTGTCACCGTGTAAACATGCGTTCTTGTTTAATTACTGTTCGTCATGGGGAGCAGGATGAGATTTTAAAGCCCTCAGTGTGAACAGTCAGCATCCTGCTAGAATTTTTTTTGTTGAGACTCTAGAAAAGCCAAATCTGTTTCAAAGCAGTTTTGTTTGGTTTAATCTATTTTTAAAACAGAAGTCCTCAGAGTTCTTGGATTTAAAATTAAGATTGTCATGAAGGCCTATGAAACAAATGTGTCAGGGCAATTTTCTGTGAATTTTCCTAGCGTCCCAGCCTGGCCTTTGGCTGACTTTCCTTTCCTTTCAGTCAGAGGGTCACAGATCTCCTGCAGGTCGCGCGTCCAACAGGCCAGCCCTGTGCAACTTCCTTGGATACTTTGACAGCTAAAACGGCACTAGATGCTTATGTTTTGGCATCTTAATCTCCTTCCTTGTTTCCTAAACATTTCCACTGCAGGAAGGCAGCATATGTAGGCTAAAATCTTCCACTGTCCAGGTCATTAGTGCAGCCTGGGATTGTTTCTGGACACAGGGCAGCCTGAGGAGAAGCCCAGACAGCGCCGGTTTACCAGTTACCAGTGAGCCTCAGGTGTCTCCTCCATCTGGGCTTGGCTTTTGCTGTCAGAGGAGACCTTGGATATCAGAGGTGGCTAATGTCACTCACTTCTGGGGGGTGATCTTACAGAAGGAAAAGATAGTGCAGTGCCTCACATGCGTTCTGCCTTTAAATAGCCAAGGAAGGCGTTACCTGGAGATAGGTGGGAGCTGAAGGCACTTGGGATTTCATCCGTCCCTCAGAAGAGCTTAATGCTCAGACTTTGTACTAACCATGTGGGTTTTATTTGTAAGCTCTTCTGTTGTTTTTCAATATCAAGCATTGCCAGTTCCTATGAAACAAATGTGATAATATGGTAGTTTATTAAAAAAAGAAAAAAAAAAAAAAAAGCCCTGTAATCAGGCAAATTTGCAAGAATCTCAATTCTCATTAATAATAAAAAATTAGTTCTAGCTTTGTTTTTAAAAATTGTGGTTCAAAAGCTAGAAGTTAAATATTATTTGCCTCCTTTTGTGGCCTCAGTTTGGATCTTGTTGATGACAGTTAGCACTCCCACATTGTTTTACCTAGTGTGGTGCTATTAAATAGTATGATTTCATGGACAAAGTGTAAAACAAGTTCCCTGCAGTATCTTATTGTATTTGCATGAAGAAAATGGCTGCATTTTAAGTAGGATGGTCGCTTTCTGGCTCCGCATTTTGAGTACTGCTGGCACAAAACAATAGCAGCTAATTCTTCCTCTTCTGGATTCCAGAAGGGTGAACTCTGGCCTTTTGGAATATAAAATATCATCACTGATTTGTTTAAAAGCATTTGAGTTGCTATCACCATTAGAGAGCGAAGAGAGAGACTGCCAAAAAAACTGGATTTAAACCCAGTTTTCAAAATGTTGATTTAATCATGTGAAGATTTACAGGCATCAAGGAGGAGGTGAAATTAAGGAAACCTCGCTTGGGAGATTTCTCCTAGCTGTAAATTCAGAGCTGGACAGAGATCAGGCAGTGGCACTGCAAGGTCTAGCCACAGGGTACGAACGGGGAGGAAGTTTACCCTGATCACTTTACTCAGCAAGACTAACGAGAATAAGCAATAAAACTCAACTGGGGACCATTGTGCATTTAGTTTCAGGTTAAACGAAACTCAGATTTCAAGTAAGGTGGGATGGGTTGGGGGAGGCTCCGGGTGCAGGACCAGCAGCTGAAAGGGCGTTTCCTGTACGTGCAAAGCGGTCAGCATAGAATACTTGAGAAGTGGTGAATATCAGACCTGGAGAATTAGCGAGCATCTTCCGGTAGTAAAACCAGCAAAATCTGTCTTAGAATACACATAACAGTATTTTAATAGCCTCTACATTTGGCATTAAAGTGATATTTTTGCTGGACTAATGTGAGTACTTGAAATCCAGTATGAAAATCATACTTATTCTGTAAAAATCTTAAAGCTGATTATTCTGAGAATTCTTCTGTTTCTTTCCTACCTGCTAGAATATACCCTGCCATTTATTTTTCACTTTTAATTAAGAAAATAAATTTTATTTTCAATACTTCTTTTTTTTTAATCAAGCTAAGTACATGCACATACTTTTACAGTACAACGTTTATATTTTTAACTTTAATGTAATGGCTTTAGGGACAACTACAGTAGCTGGTTTCTGTCTTTGCAGAAGATAGAAGAGACAGTATTTTTATTTATTTATTTCTGGCTGTGTAAAGAGCTTGGGAAAAATCCATTTAAATTTTACACTCCCATTAAAGCTCTCCAAGTCTAAATTATTTTTTTTTTTACATTTTTTTGCCACTGAGGACTATGCTTACCTTCTTCAGTGTTACTGTATGATATTGATATTTAATGCCATATTTCCTAATGTAGCCTCAAAAGTTTCATACGATTCTTATAGGGGCTAGGAATACTTCTTAATGAGCTAGAATAATTTAATCTTTTTTTTTTTTTCCAACACACTGAAAATTTAAATGTCCAGATTTTGACAATGGTTTATGAAATAGTGAGACTGAGGAATAAAAATAAAATAAAAACCAGAAAATGCACTTTGGACATTAGTGCATTACGCATTAATAAATCTATAGTTTCTAAGTTCTCTGCTCACTTTTCATTTTAACCTTCTGCAGTCCGATTCTCAAGTTCTGCCTGCAGAGATGGCCACCTTCTAGTGGCCGTCATGAATCTTATAGCATAAGCAGGCTATCCTTGCATCTGTGCAAACTGTAAAAAGTTGAGAAATTTCATTCTATGTCTTATGTCTTGCACAGCCTATAAAATATGTCTAAAATGTCTCCATAGTAAAAGAGGAAAAGAGGATGTGTGTTAGTTTTCCTGGGAAAACTTGGTTAAAGGATGGCTGAAATTTTTGGTTCAATTAATTTTAAACTATCGGTAGAAGGTGGAAGGAAGTTTCAGGGTTTTCATAAAGTGAAAAAATAATTGCCTTGGAGACTCACAATTTGAAAATGGCTTTTACAGTTAATGAAACTCAAAAATGTCAGCCGCCACCTTCTTGCTCTCCTCCATCCCAAAATGCCAGTTTCCTAAACTTGTACATGTTGTGGCTAAACAAGATTATGGGATTTGCAGCGAGAGTATAAAAGTCACTTGAAGTAAAAATTAGGCTCTTCAGTTAGTTTTGAAAATAGCACTTGGGTCCTTGATGGATTTCATTATTGCTGAACTTTAGGGGAGGCTGAACGTGGGAGGCCGAGGGCATGGGCAGATGGCCCCGAGCAGCCAGCACTGTCCCTTGGAAGCCTGTGACACCTGTAGTCTTTGGGTTTCTGCTCAGAGGAAAAGAGGAGTGGAGGGTTGAGGTATATATTTCACCTAGATTTGGCTCTTCTGCCATGGGTGCCAGAAGACTCTGTGCGTTTCTGAGCACCACTGCTCCCCTGGATAACGGGGAGTAGAAGGTTGCTGAGAGCAACCCAGTGAACAAAGAAAGGAAAGCACACCCCACCAAGGTGGTGGAGGCTTAATTTACCCGCATAAAAAGAAAGGAAATACTTTCTACAAGTCGTGATCTGTAGTGCTTGTTGGGAACAGGAAACATCAGGGTAGCTGGGGAAGAGATGGCAAAATCTAGTGAGCTGAGATGGAAGGCAAAAGGCAGAAGACCAGAAATAGGGCATACGTCTGTAATGGTGAGAATAAGCTATGGAACAAGCGTCCTTCAGTTGTGATTGGTTTTTCAAATGAAAATCCCATCAGCCTTACTGCTCTGTGCTACAACTGAGGATGATGGTGGTATAAATCTTTCCCCCAGTTAGAAAAAGTGTTTTTAAAGCATTTTGTCTTGATAGTGACACATTTCTCTTACAGGTTAGCCTACTGTAAATGCACCCATGCTGCATTTGCCTTTGTTTCACAGCATTATACAATTTAGCCTGCTGGCAGGTGAGCCAAGTAGACATATTTTATGCCGGGGCCACATTCTGGCAGATCGTGTTGGTGCACAGAAATATTTCCTCAGCCCAAGTTGTCCTCCAAGGAGGAGAATCTGGCATAACCTCATTATTATGTCAGAAACCCTGTGGTATCTCTGTCCACAATTAGCTGAAGTGACACTTATTTTTGCAAATAAAACCTTCTCATAGTGTCCCCTTAGCTTGTATTGCAAAAGTATTAGCAGAGGCCTCTGGTGAGACTTTGTCTTTGGATGACTTACTCGTTTCTAGCATATTGAAATGGAGTAGATATTTTAAAAGACAAAGTCATGAGCCTGTTTCTTTATTTTATCCTTGCATGTTTTGCATTTATTCAGTCTGCTGTTGCTCATCTTTAGTGGTTGCCATAGCTAGCACTGTTTTTAATGACCAAAAATATATAGCCAGATCTTCATCTGTGTTCCTCCTGGGTTTTATTAACATCGATCTCTTCCTTCCAAGGCAAGTATAATGGTTGTAGTAGTTCCAGGCAGGGCATGGGAGGTTGTTGTCTGCGCTCAGGCGTGTTACTGTGGATTTCCAGTTCTGAAATCCCTCCCGGGTTTCTGCACACACCTACTAAGGGGTTGTTTTAAAAACCTTCAGATTAAGCTGATCATGTGCTTGCTGTATTTCTTAGTTCACAGAGAAGTGTGTAAGTCATGGTCACCAACATTTTTTCCATCACCAGCAGTTGTGCTGATATGGTTCTATCGCACCATAATGTAACCAGACCAGACAAATTCTTGCCCGTTCCCACCTACTCATGTACTTTCTCGTAGAAAACTTGAGAAAGTACTTACTTTTCCACAGAGTTGTTAAATAGATGTATCATATAATATACACTGAACTTGTGGTTACTCTGTAACCACAGTAAAATCTTTAATGCATCAGATAAGAGCAAGGACACTATAAAAGGTAGTACGATCTCTGTGTATTTCAAAATTATTTTCCTTAGGTCATTTTCCAGATGCAATCTTGTTTTCTATGCTTCTTTTACCTTAGTTATGAAAGATATGACACAAATCAAAGGTAAATTTGTAGACTAATTCCATGTCATTGCACCAGGATAATTTGTCCAGAACCTCTCCACCTATATTTCTGGAATAAAAAACATTTAGGAAGATGAACATAAATTCAAGTCACTGCAAATTACAAAAGCATCAGTGACAAGTCTAATGCTATAAAGGCTCTTCGGACTATCCAGTTGCAATGGTAATGAGTCCTGATGTTATACAGGAAAACCAGTGAGCTTATTGCCATCAGATACTCAACTTCTTTAAGAGAGGTGTTTACTTTCTTCTGAAAAAACAAGTCCTTGCAAAATTAAAAATGCACTAAGCTGCTCATTTTTACTATCTCAGCTTGCACTCTTAACTTTTTCATTCTGCACAGCACATGTGGGCTTAGTAAAAATTGTCCAAAACGTTGATTTGTGTAGTTCCATATCAGATCTCAGACTCTGAGCTATTTACATTAAAAAAAAACACCAAACCCTGCAAGTGACTGCACTGAAGAGCGTTGAGCTCCATGTTCCAGCTAACCCTGTTAGCTTGCCTTGAACACTGCCTAGAAACATAATTCTAGGGAAGGGTTAAAGGTGTCTTGCTTGTAACCCTTGATAGATCCTTCTTCCACACAAGACTTTCATTGATTTTGAACTCAGATGTGCTTTTAGCTGTATCATGTGGCAACAAGGACTTGCAAATTTTAACTCCAGGCTGGAAAGAAAAGCATCTCATTTGCTTAGTTTTGAACCTTCCACCCAAACTTTCAGATGTTCCTGTTACTGGAAAAGGCAATGATCAACCTTTTATCTCTTTAGTTAGTGCATGTATGTGCTCGTAATTACACAGACCTCTTTTAAATCACCCTTGTTTATAGGGGTGACGAAGTCTTGAACAGTCCTAGACCATGCAGTCACACCTTGCAGGAAAAACCTTTCACACCACCTATAATCTTAGCTGCCCATATCTGTAACTTTCTCAGTACTGCTTTTTGAGGTGAGAAGGCCAGAGCAGCATACAACCTTTGGTATGTGACACTTCAAGGATTTACACTATTTAATTTTTTTTTCTGCTTTATCTCCACTACTTTCTGTATTTATTCAGAAGTAGAAGAGAAACCTCCCAAGTTGTCTGGTTTTTTTGGAAGCGGATATGATATTTTTAACAAATACTCTGTAATTGTGGCTTTGCAAGCCAAGAAGAGAACTAAAGGGAAATGTTTGGTATGAGATGGTTCTGCCATCTTTTGCTGATGCTTCTGCTGAAAGGAAAAAAAATTATGGGATCATAGAATGATTTGGTTTGGAAGGGATCTTAAAGATCATCGAGTTCCAACCCTCCCTGCCATGGGCAGGGACACCCTCCACTAGACCAGGTTGCCCAAAGCCCCAGCCAGCCTGGCCTTGAACACTGCCAGGGAGGGGGCATCCACAGCTTCTCTGGGCAGCCAGTTCCAGTGCCTCACCACCCTCACAGTAAAGAATTTATTCCTTTTATCTAATGCAAGAGCAGAGTAGAGGAGGAGAATCACCTCCCTTGACCTGCTGGTCATGCTTCTTTTGATGCAGCCCAGGATACGGTTGGCTTCTGGGCTGCAAGCGCACATTTACGACTCATGTTGAGTTTCTCATCAACCAACACCCCCAAGTCCTTCTCCTCAGGGCTGCTTTCAATCCATTCTCCACCCAGCCTGTATTTGTGCTTCAGATTGCCCCAACTCACATGCAGGACCTTGCACTTGGCCTTGTTGAACTTCATGAGGTTCACACAGGCCCCCCTCTCAAGTCTGTTAGGAACCCTCTGGATGGCATCCCTTCCCTCCAGCGTGTTGACCACACCACATAGCTTGGTGTTGTTGGCAAACTTGCTGAGGGTGCACTCAATCCCACTATCCATGTCACCGNCCTGATCTTCTCCTACAGTGAGCAGTTCTTCATTCTCCCAGTCCCTGCCTTTACCTTTTGTGACTAGGGCAGTGTGGCTAGAGCACTTGCCAGTGAAGACTGAGCCAAAAAATTCATTGACTAACTCAGCCTTCTCCATATGCCAGGACACCAGGTATCCTGTTTCCTTCTGGAGAGGGCCCACATCTTCCCTAGTCTTCCTTTTATTGCTGACATACCTATAGAAGCTTTTCTTGTTGCCCTTGACGCCCCTGGACAGGTTTAATTCTATCAGGGCTTTAGCTTTCCTAACCTGATCCCTGGATGCTTGGATAATTTCTCTGTATTCCTCCCAGGCTACATGCCCATGCTACCTGCCCTTGCTTCCACCCTCTGTAGGCTGCCTTTTTGTGTCTGACTTTGTCCAGGAGTTCCTTGTTCATCCATGCAGGCCTCTTGGCTTTTTTGCCTGATTTCCTCTTTGCTGGGATGCATTGCTCCTGAGCTTGGAGGAGGTGATCCTCATTCTGAATACTAACCAGCTTTCTTGGGCCCCTCTTCCCTCCAAGTCTTTGCTCTATGGTAGTCTACCAGCAGGTCCCTGAAGAGGCCAAAGCCTGCTCTCCTGAAGTCCGGAGTAGTGAGCTTTCTGTGCACCTTCCTTGCTCCCCTAAGGATCTTGAACTCCACCATTTCATGGTCACTGCAGACAAGGCTGCTCTTGAGCTTCACATTCCCCACCGGCACCTCCTAGTTGGTGAGAACAAGGTCCAACATGACACCTCTCCTCATTGGCTTCTCTGTCACTTGGAGAAGGAAGTTATCATCAACACATCCCAGGAACCTCCTGAATTGCTTATGCCCTGCTGTGTTGTCTGTCCAACAGGTACCGGGGTGGTTGAAGTCCCCCATGAGGACCACGGATTGTGAACTTGAGGCTGCTCCTATCTCCCTATAGAGGGCCTCATCCACTCAGTCTTCCTGGTTGAGTGGCCTGAGCAGACCCCCACTGTGATGTCCTCTGTCCCTGTGCTCCCTTCAGTCCTGACCCATAAGCTCTCGATTGGTTCCTCATCCCTCCCCAGGCAGAGCTCCATGCACTCCAGCTAGTCATTGATGTAGAGGGTGACACCTCCTCCTCGTCTCCCCTGCTTGTCCTTCCTAAGGAGCCTGTATCTTTCCATACCAACACTCCAGTCATAGGAGCCATCCCACCACATCTCTGTGATGCCAATGAGATCATGGCCTTGCAGGTGTGCGCATGTGTCTCCAACTCCTCTTGTTTATTCCCCATGCTATGTGGGTTTGCATAAAGGCATTTCAGTTGGGGCCCCGATGAAGCTGACTGACTGGCCGTAGTGGCTGGAATTCCTTTGTGCTGCCCTTCAGGTGCTCTTCTGCTGACCTGTGATCCTTCTCCAGGCTCTGGGCATCTATTGCTGCCACTGGCATCAAACTGGTAGGAGTGGGACAGACTGAGGTTCCCTTACCCCTGCAACTTCAGTTTAAAGCCCTCTTCTCCAGCTTGGCAAGCCTATGACTGAAGATGCTCTTCCCCTTCTCTGACAGATGTACCCCATCAGCCCCCAGTACACCAGATTTCTCCAAGCGAGTCCCATGGTCTAAGTAGCCAAACCCCTGGCTGTGGCACCAGTCCTGCAACCAAACTACACTAAATAAAGGTGTAGCTTTGATGTCGGTGATGCATGAAAAGCATAATGCTTGTTCACGTACAAGACTGCAGAGGAGAAGGGAACTAAAAAAGGCAATGTAGTTACTAAACAAATTAGCAGAGGACAGCTAACTGAACAGCTTGAGGAATCACTCAATAGGAGGGAGGTTGTTATCGTGGGATGAGAACAGAGCTCAGTTGCAATATATTCAGTGTTTTTCAAGCTGTACAGATGCTAATATTTTCTTTGTTTAGTGATGATATTTTGATGAAAAGCACTTAAGCAAACAGAAGGGGGAATGAGTAGCAAATTCTTGCAATATATCCACTGCAGAGCAGCTCTGGGTTGTACTAGAGCTTGCCCACGAGAGGGGCAACCATGCACGTGACTGGTTTGGACAGCAGAAACCCCTCAGGACAAGCCTCCTTTGGCTGACCATGCTCTGAGGGGAGGGCACTCTTACCTGGCCGTTTCCAAGAGTGGCTGGTTCTATAGGTAACCCTTCCCCCAGCCTCAGAGGCTGTTCTGGTCCATTCCCTCCAGCCCCTTTGCAGAGCAGGATTCCCTCGCACACAACAATGGTTGTGGTAGCAATAAGGGATTTCTTTGAGCCTCTCGATACCCTTCCTGCTACCCTTGGCAGGACCGAGGGCCAAGTGCCTGGTGACTCAGGGCACTGGCACCACTTGCTCGCCTGGGGGCTGCCAGGGGAGCAGGCTGAGCCCTCCCGAGTGCTTAATACCATTACCCAGATCAAGTGGGGTTTAATACTAATTATATCTAAAATGCATTCCCCACTTGCCAGCAGGCTGCCACAGCAATGCTAGGGTTGGGTGTCAGTGGTAGAGATGCCCTGGGTGCTCCTTTCCACCCGATGTCGGCCTTCCTCCCACTCCTCTTCCTTGCCAAAGAGTTGGGCTTGGCCTGCTCAGCCACCATCTCGTGCCAGCAGTACCCCTGCTACCTGGCCACTGCCAGAGCTGGGGCAGTCCTTTGGGACTCCCTTCGCTTCCATCAGCCTTCTCTTTTCCTGGATATGGCTAACTTTGAGGAAGCTAAAGATACTTTTCCCTGCTTGTGATCTAAAACCCTGAATAAGGTAGCAAGACCTAGCAAGTAGTCATGCATGTCCTAAGATGGCGCTCTCATTTCCAGTTGAAAGCTGCAGAGATCCTATTTTCATTCTCATGAAAAAGAAAGAGCACTTGACATCTCAAAGGTTTTGAGAAGTGCCCATCTCTCCAACACCACTCTGGTGGTTTGTGCTGGTGGAGGAGCTTGAGCTGCCATGGCAAAATTGGTACCTGGGTGCCAGTGTGGCCGTACTGGTGGTCTCTGCGCACTGCTCCATCACCTCAGGAGGACAGGAGCTTTCCCCCAGGCTCAGAAGTATTGCCCTCGGTCCCACAGGATGAGGACTTGAGGCAGGAGCAGGACTCTGCTCTCCCACGCTGAAAAGAGGTCAGACATGCAGGAGAAGAGAACCAGTGCCCAAACTGGGTATTGGTGCTGTAATACGTTCAATGCAGGATTATTTCTTCTGTGAAACAATACTATCGTACAGAAGTATGGAAGCTGCACCTTGTCAAACACAGCATGTTTGACAGAAGCATTTTTGTGTTTAGGAGATGCTTGGGGATGAGTCAGTGAGGAGGAGGCTCATGAGAAGCAATGAGTTCAGACACTTATGTCTTTGTAACTTTGTACAATGATCATTGAGGGTAAAAACCTTGTAGGAATTAGTGGAAGTGCAGTAGTAACTCCTTCCTGGTTATCGCCAGCACACCGAGAACTTGATCAGGATCTTCCCTTAAAAACTACTGGGCACAGCACGACCTCTCTCACTGGAGAGCCTTTGCTGGGTGCCTGCTGGGCAGCAGGGCTACGGGCTCCTCCATGGCTGGGCGTCACGTAGCCGTACAACCCAGGTGTGTCATCCCCAAGCTTCGCCTGGGCTTCCTGACCAGTCTGACAAATGCCTTTACCTCTCCTTTCCATGAACGGCGGTCTTGTGGTTTTCTGAATGAGCATTTAATCAGGAGCTTGAATGCATAAGATGATATGACAAAAGACTCCTTTGATTAGTTTGCTGATTTTTTCCCCCTCCTAAAGTACTTTCTTAGCAAGCTTGAAGACATGCCATCCAATTAGAGAGATCATATTCACTCTAGCATGTTCAGAGTTTTGAAATACTTTAAAATTTGTTGTTTGTTGCTGTCTTTGAAGTTGAAATACACTGGGGAACTTCTGACATTTTCAGAATTTGCCTCCTCTAAGAGGAGCCTTTAGCCTAATGAAATGCTAGTGCAACTCTGATTTTCTCTTATTGCACTGGTGAAGGCATTGTTTGGCATATGACAGGCTTAGGATACACTTTTTGTGAAAAATTTGGAGCACCTCTGAAAACAGCTCTTGCATGTTAAAAATACACAGGCAATTATAAACAAAAGACATAGCAATGTTTGACTTACCAGAAGGATACCTTACATAAAACCTATCTGTGCAAGCTTTTTATGTAGAGATAATTATTCTCATTTAAAAAAAAAAAAAAAGTTAAATTCACCAGATGAAAATATACGCTTTCAGTATCTACCAGGTATGAAACTTTTTATCATTAATTCTTCATTTTACATTCCCAAGCAGGTAATGAATTCATTGCAGCCAAACAAGCAGCTCACTGCCGTATTAGTCTGATGGGCTTTCAGGACACTGTAGACACCTGAGAAAGCAGCTGAATCATTGTTTTAAAACAGGAAAGGCTACTTATGCCTTATTTTTATGGAACTCAGATTAATTTGAAGCAAGGTTTCTAAAATCAGTTTCTTCATATACTAATGTTGTGCAGTGTATTTCAGTTTGATGATCTGAGGGAGGGGATTCAGGTCTCATAGAATGGGTCTTCCTAAATATGGTCCTCCTCAAGGCTGGGAGAGACCTGACCAAATCAAAGACAGAGTTGAAAAAGCAGCATATGGGAACAGCCAAGGCAAGTTGGATTAACAGATCAAACGTGAGGGGAGAGAAGGGGATACCTTTGTTTCATGTAGCACAGACAGCCTGGGGGAGTTGTCATCATTTCACTGAATGGCCTCGCCAGATGAGTAATAATGTAGTCTGTGTGCTTCTCCAGTGAGCTGCAGATTAGATTAAAATATCTTCATGTGGTGGTAATAATAATAATAATAATAATAATAATAATAATAATAATAATAAATAATCTGCCTCCTAGCTTTCCCTAACTGGTTGGGTTTTCATACCACTAATGCTGGCCATTTTAGCAACAGCCACTGAAAAGCCTCAGCAGAACAGGGCACAAAGAAGATGACGCTTTTTCCTCAGTCTGTTCATTTTACCTTAACCACGTAGTCTGATATCAATAACTTAAAATATTTATGTGATCTGTCTCTTTTATTGACCCACTCGCAGCAGAGATCCTCGGCCAGGGTGGAAAGGTGCTGCAGTTGTTCAGGGCCAGGAGCAGCATCTCAGTTCTCTCTGCCCTTGGATGTGGGCAGGCCGTGGGGAGATGAAAGTCTGGCCACGCATTAGTTACTCACGCGAGTGATTTTGTCAGTGTATCAGTATTTTTGTTGTCAGTATGCAAGGCATTATCAGAAAGAGCAACTATGTTATTTGCTGTTGGGCTGCTAAAGTGTTCTTTATCTAAAGTGGCTTCTATGGGTTGAAGTTAAAAACTTGTTTGTGTAAATTCAAATTTGACATGTTATAATTAATTCCATACATTTCTGTATGCTTTTAAAGCCCTGAGCAAGTTAATGTATAAAAATTCCCAGAAATGTACTGCTGATAACAGTGATATAAAGAATAGTCTCTTGTAATAATAGGACAGATTCTCCTTAAATATTCCTTATTAAAACAGTTGGTGATACAAATGCAAAGAAATTAGTATATTACCTTTTTTTTTCAGGGTTTTTTTCAGGGTTTAAGTCAGGAAACACAATTCCCATGTTTGTGCTGTATAGTAACTCTTTCACGGGGCAACAAACTGAAACTACACAGTTCCTGCTGCATGGTCAGGAAATAAGGCATGTCTTCTCAAGCGGTTCTCAGTATAAACTATGCAAGAGGTTTGATATATTAAATTGAGCCTTATATGCCATTACAATCATAGCCTGGCTAATTTTAGCTTACGATAGTACTAAGAATTGGATTGAAAGGAACCTTGCCGTTGGATGTATGCCTCGTGCTTGTCTTGTGAATGTACCATAGGCTTCTCCTGGGTGAGGCTTGTCCCGTAGACATATGTAACTTAGTTTCAGTGTAATCCCACAGTTAGAGTCCCAACATGCAGTAATTTTAAAAATATTCTCAGAATTCATAAATTGCCCAGTGGGACACTAAAGTCCTGATTACATCTTGTACCCTCTGAACGTATATAAAACTACAAGAAATTCAGCCAGCTTCTCTTCTTNACATCAACAATGAAGAGCAGTTCAGTTCTAGGGAGTTTTTTTTTTTTTTTTTTTTTTTTTTTTTTTCCCCTGACCATGGTTATTCAACCATGTCTCAATGTTTATGTCCCAAATTAGGGCCTCCTTTGTCTGGGAGCAACTCTTTCTATTAGTTTACAATGGTTACAAAACACACTACTCTGGAAAAATAACTGCAGATTCCTGACAGAGCCACAACTCAAACTGCTCGTCACTCCAGTATAACCCCGGTAATGAGCTAAAGGAGAGAGTTTTACAGATATTAGAGAGAGACCTGTACAGCACAAGAATAACAATGAGATATACCTAATATGGAGAGACATAATATGGGCAGAATTAGTAAGACTTAGGAAGAATATAATATAGAAATGAAGTAAGAATTAGTAATTTGACAATTCAATGTGCTACCTTTTTTAAAAAATCCACATGCCAGAGCGGAGCCAAAAATGGGGTCCTTATGGGTAGTACTCCTTCGTTAGATGTTTAGCTGCTGATACTGTATCTTCCTTATTTGTTGAGCAAGCTGGAAGTTCATCACTTAATAAAACCTCCATAAACAAACAGCAAATAATGTAGGAGCTCTGGTGGCATCGTCAAAAACCTTCTCATCATTTAGAGAGTGTTGGTAAAGCAAATGCATATTCTGTATGTAAACGTTTTCCTTGAGGTCTCCGGGTGACGTTTTACTTTAGCAGCAGGTAGATCAGAAAGAAGGGTTAGAAATGCCTGAGAGGTGTGTCTCCACACAATTCCAAGTCCATGGCTGTTTTTATCAGAGGTGGCTTTCCCGAAGCGGTAAGAGTGCTTTGAGTGAAGGTTGTTGCAGCACACACCGCCAGCATGATGTCTGCGTTTGCACCGACGGACAGAGCGGTGTCAGGCCCCACAGCTGCAGGACTAAGCAAGCCTGGGGAAAAGCATAATTAGTTTATAGGCCTTATAGGTCTTCCCTGCACAGCTTAAGACAGGATGATAAAGAGAATAATGTTGTTCTGTGTACTAATAAGTACATTAGCGGTGTGGTGCTGGAGTGTAAGACAACATTAACTATGAATTTTAAGTTTTCAGGTGCTTTTTATTGTGACTCTAGTGGGATTTTTGCTTACTTGTTTGTTTGAGGGGATTTATTTAGTTCTTTAGTACTGAGTAGATAGAGGGTTATTTAGCGATAACTGTAATATATGAAGTGCATATGGGGAAAGCCAGGATACATTTGCACGTTTAGAAATACAGTGGTAAATGGGAGGAAGAATGCCTGCCGATCAGAGCCCTGTAATTTCCCTGTGCCTTGTTCTCATGGGGCCGAGTGCAGCACTTGTGGAGGAGCAGGTACTGGAGGTTATATGTGGTCTGACACCACCATCTGTCCTCCCCATCCCCCTCATCGTGGTGCTTTCTCATATAACATTCGTGCTCTTGGTGTTCCTTTGTTGAGCTCAGTGAGGACATGAGGGACACTAAAGCATAGGCTGTGATGTTGGAAAAGCTGGAACTTGCTATTTCTAGACAGCATATTCTTATAGTATCAGTGTTTGATTTAGTGCCCTTTACTGCCGTCTCCAGAGGAGTACTGAGTGACTCCTGCTACTGCTTCCATATCTAACTGGCTTCTTACAGGATAATTTGGAGAGATGCTGTTTTGGAGCATAGTGCCAGGGGCTGCACTGGATGTGTCTTCAAAACCCTCTTTCCTCAGGCACTCTCATTGCCAGGCTCTACACCAGCTCCTTTTCATCTCTGCGTGGCTCCTGTCTGAGACCTGAGCAGTCCTGAAGGTGGTAGGAGCTTCCCACCATTGAGCAATGGACAGTTTGTCGATCTGCCAACATTCCTCGCAAGGACGCTGTGTCAAACAGCGTTGAGCCATTTCCCTAGTAAGGAGGAAGATATATCTGCCACTGGACTTAGAACAGAAGCAGCCAGGTAGCAGTTCGTGGTACACGGGGAGGGATTTCTTTTCCCCGGTGTTTGCATTCATTCTTGTTCAGAGCCAGATTACTCACGCGTAGTATTTACCTTCAGGGGAATATACATACCTAGACATGTTTCATTGTTTGACTAGATAATAGGTAAGAGCTTCTAGCCAAAGTTCTTCTGTATCTCTCATGAATATATAGACAGGTGTAGAAATATGTACACACAAAATAGGGTACAAATGAAGGAAAGGATGGAGATTCAGAAGGTGGTTACAGTTTTACTGATTGTCACTATAGATGGGAAGTATGAAATTTCCTTTGCTAAAATTTCAAGTACCTATTTCAAAAGTAAGTTTGTTAACGTGCTATTATTCAACCTAACCCTTCTCTGAAAAGCAAATTTACCATAAACATACTGTTTAATAATCAGACATCCTGTAGTCTGTTTAGGCAAAATACATAATGTGAACATTCATAAAAAAGTGTACTCTTAAGTGGCAGCAGTAAAATGTTAGGCATTTTATTAAAAAACACATCAAAGTGAAAACCCTAACTTAAATTACCACTCATTGGTGAACTGCTGGTGTGCCTTCATTACTGATAAATGAGTCTCAAAGAGAAAAAGAAATAGTTGATTCACCTCCCATGCCCCTTTCCTTACATAGGACTTCTTGTGTGAGAGCCATTTGAGACCTTATTGATTGTGACTCTCAAACATTTATCTCAGGTGAGAACTTTCTCCTTCCCTTAGCTTACATTTTTATTGGTTTTTGAGACATGGTGGCATGCCCGGAAAGGCCTGCAGAGCATCCCTTTGCTCTTGCTTGACGGGTTGGTCCAGCCCTGATGCCTTGTGTCTCCACCATTTTCTCCACCATTTTAACTGCCTCCCACTGCTACGGGTTTGCTCAGACATAAGATTCCTCACATCTTACGTGACTGCATCAGCTGAAGAAATAGGCGGAGATTTATAGCAGCAGCTTTGTTTCTGTAACCTCTCTGGGGAAGTCATTTGCCATAAAGCTCTTCTCGTAATACAAACATAATTTGGTTAATAAGTGTAGTAAGCTCACTTCATTATTTTCATAGGGTCACATTCATTTTTGTATGTGAATGGCAGTTGGTTTATTTTTCAAAATGTTTGCAAGTGTCATGAGTTTCATAAGTTGTAGTGTTGATAAATATCCGTCCAAAACCACGTCACTTGTTCTTTGTTATTTGTATTTGTTCTCCTTTAAAACAAATTTAAAAAAAGAAACTTATCTAGAAAGGGAAGCATATGCTGAAGATTTTTTACATAAATCATTTTTCTAATGCTAATGATACAACAAGAAAAATGTGGTTTTTATAATGATAAAGAAAAGTAATTTTACTACCAAAAAGCAGAATTTCTAAACTCTTAATGTGCATTTACGCTAATAGGAAATATTGTGCAGTTAGTTACTATCAGTAAAAGTGATATACTAAAATGATGAGGAAATCTATTTAGAAAAGCCCCCCCAAGGGCCTGTTAATTATATTCACCTTCAGATAAATAGGACAGTGTATGCTACCACTTATCTTAAGAGGTCCTAATGAAACACTGCCCATGCACATTGTGACTAATCCAAACTGGGGCAGCGAAGGATCACCGGTGTTTGTTGATAGGCCTGTAACAGCTTTAGCAATATTACTGAGTAGCCTTTTCAAAAGGCTTATTAGCAGGGGTTTTTTTCAGAAATAGGCATCTTCTCATGCAAAATTTAGGAACGTTAAAAAAGCCCTGTCCCACCGTCTGTTGAAGGAAGAGACAGAGGATATGTGCCAGCCAGCCACGGCAAGGCCTATGGAAGAGCTGGGTATAGACATCCGCTGGGTAACACCTCCTGCTTAACTTCAGTAACCCTCCTTTATTTCAGAGGCACCTTGTTTCACAAAAAGGGAAGTTTCTTTTGCCAAAGCCTGACCTTTGAAACCAAACTTCTGTGTTTTTAGCAATAAAGTTATATGAGCAACATTCATGAGACAACAGGATCTCCTGAAGCTGAAGAAGTGATACATATGAGGCAGCAGCATCCTCTTTCATTTAGTGCCTGTTTCCAAACAAATCCAAGACTCTTATTTTAAATGCTGTGACTGTTTGTAGTATAAAACAAGGTGAAATGGAAAAAACATTCCCTTTTGCAGTCTACTGAATTCTCCCTCCCCTCAACCCCATGAGTCCTGAAATGTGCTGATTTGGCCTTTTGTTTGTCAGGGGTTTGGGCTTTGGTTTTGGGGGTTGGTGGTGTTGGTTTTCATTTTGGTTATAGAATCAAATGTTCCTTATTTTAAACAATAAGTTATGTAACTATTTCTCTCAACTGCTATACTTAGGATTTAGTTATATAAACTGTTTTCCTCTCTCTTCTTCATCTTCCTCTCCCTGTTGATGCACAGAGTCCCCAGGAAATCTCAGCAGTGGAGGAGAGGCTGAACTCGGTTTGAGTTCCATATAGCATTGCTCACCCTCTGCCTCTCTGGAAACTCATTTTCCAATTGCTGCCGTGGGTGGAGTAAATGGCACCAATGTTTCCATCTGGGATTCTTTCCACCTTGTGCCTTCTGTCACTGAGACAACATTTCTTTTCTGCTTTCTCAGGCCTTGAGAGTAAAAATGGCAATGCTTGATATTTTCCTTCCTTTTTCATCCTGTCTTTTGAGAAAAAAAAACATCTTTAACAATGGATAAACAAGTCTCACCAGTGAAATTGGATTGAATTTGTAATCTTTATATTCTGCATAGTTGAACTCTTTCCCAAAGTGTTTTTTTAACAACAAAACATCCCCCAGCTTTTCATATCTGGGATCTAAAACCACAATGGATGTCAAGATCCATGGAAATTTTCATTTTTTATTACAAATAAGTGTAGTAGACAATAGAATAGGGTATGTACTAAGAGCAGCTGGGCTTTTGAAACTGCCCTGAGTGCAGAGACTGCACACCCATGCAGAAACTCTAAGTTAACAGGTTAGCTGGATGCTGTTTATTCCACCTCTCTCTTTCTCTTTTCTTTGCAAACACAGGTCCGCAAAGATTCTCGAGTTCTCAAGCCCTAGCTTTTGGATGTATGTAATGTCAGTGTGGTTTCAAAATCACATGATTTCCTAGCTCCGTATCTTATCCTTCACCCAACGTTGCACTATGCTGAATTGTCAGCTAGGATAACGAAAGGAGCCAGATTGTGTTGTGCCACCTCTTTTTCTATTTCATGCATAAGTTGCTGACAGGATATTTTTCTGTGTGTGTAGCATGTTTGGTGGATTTGGGGCACATTCTTTGCTTCCTTTCTCCTCATTCATGTGACCCTTTTTCAGTGCTTCCAAATGAGCTAATGTCTCTTCAACATGGAGGAAACCAGCCCAAGTTGGTTAGGATGTGTATTGTTCTCTTGTTTTATTTGTGTGTTTTTTTTTTTTAATTGGTCTCTGTTCTGTTTTTTTCTTTTTCTTTTTTTTTTTTTTTTTTTTTTTTGTGGTTTTTTTTTTTTATTGGTTTTTTTTTTTTTTTTTTTTTTTTTTTTTTTTTTTTTTTTTTTTTTTTTAAGCATATCCACAAAGACAGAATATATAACTTTCTGCCCTAAATACCTCTTTTGCATCAGGGATGGATATTTTAATGGAGCAAGGTGTAATAGTAGAGCAGTGCCATGTCTCTGTCCTCACAAGCATAGCTGCATGCAGATTAGAAAAGCTCTCTAGTGCTGCAACTGTATGCCAGATTTGCTATTTGCTCTTGTTTGCATGATAGTATTTCTAATATACTAATATGCTATGGAAATAATGGCACATCACAGTTCTTTCAACGTATTGTATCACTGCTTTATCATATTAGGCTAATACACTGCGAGAGTTGATAGCACCTCTCCATGTCAAATGGGATCCACTTCTCTTGGCACTGAACCGATTGGACTGAAAGGTTGATAAACTTATCATTAGAGAATTGGCACGACGGAGACTCAACTTCAGCCTCTTGCAAGCAACCTAATGGCCTCCGTTCAGAAAGTCAGTTCTTCTTGAATTACTTTGATGTTTATAACAGAGAACAGACCTGTTAAAGCATAGACAACCACATGCCTGGATATGAGGCCTCCAGGAAGGTGTCAAAGGGCATGGCCAGTCTTTTGAAGAATGCACCCTTTCCACAATGGGACTAGGCACAAAGTCAGATCCAGTCTACACGGAGCACATTTGCAGAAAATACTGCCCCCCGCATGGGAGAACGGAAGGGGAAGAGGGTCTTGGCAGGGGAAGGGCTTTGATGTCACTCAGTTTTGTTCCGCAGACCTCGAGGAATTAAAGAGGGATTCAGCCATGGTAACTGTAAAATCCTGTTGCTTGTACTGAACTTCAGTGAACCTGTTCAGGCCAACCAGAGTCGTGTCTTTTAAGCGTGCTTCACATTAGTGAAGGAAGTCACCTTACTGTGTCATGCTAAACTAAGTGTATTCTGTCAAGTGGAGGTATGTACGGACCTTTCCGAGACTTCCATTTATCTAATGGTTTGTAATGAATTACCAGAGGGTACACTGGCACTCGTTTGGATGATGACGGAGAAGATACCTCACGCTGAGATTTATTAGACTCTGCAGATAAACTCTTCAGTTCCTCTTTATCTTCTAGGACTTAAACATGTGAGTGATGCTGCCTGGCCAAGCAGGCACAAAGTATTCTCTGTATAACACCCAGACTCCAGAGGGCTGTTTTGGGGCCAGTATTTGTCTGGATGTCACTCAAAGTAGATTCAGATATTGTATTTATCATTATGTTCCGGGTCCCCTATGGGTTGATGTTTGCCTCTATCTCTGTGGTTAGAATGTGGATTTTCCTTAATATATTTGGCTAAGGGTGTATTGTAATAATGTTAATGCTAATTACTTGATATTTCATACTATCTTATGGGGAGATACTTTTAAAAAATGTATTTTGAAATGTTTTCTTTCTGTTTGCTCAATGTATGGTATTGCATTATGTTAATACCAATAAAATTATATATATATATAGATATATATATTTCCCTTTTATAAAGAAGTAAATTATGCTTTTTTGCCTCACAAACAGGAAATGTGCAGTGAATAAAATGACATCATTCTGCCTTACAGCAGGTGACAAAGCTTATAATAGTTTTAATATTCTTTTTTGAAAAATAAAAAGTATAGTATGACATAAACTAGTTGGAAATTCATCAAAATGCATGTTTTGTGTTTCTGCTCAATGGGACTGTCACAAATCAGACTAAATATTTAGCAATGTTGTTTTGGCATCTTTAATTTTTTCCAATCAAAAACATACACTGTATTGCTATTATTGATTACAAAACTGTACTGTCATAAATTTTTGCCTGTTGGCCAAATAGACAAACCAACTGAGTTTTTATGACTCTCTTGTCTGTAGGAATTGATTTTTAAATTTAATTTAGTGCTCTTTCCAACGCTTGGCAAAGGCAGAATTTATTTTTTATATAAGGTTGCCTTTGAAGTACCTGCCTCTGCCAGGGCTGATAAATCACTGCTAAGTACATAAAGATTGTGCAAACTGAAGGATACGTCATTAAAGCCTTGTTGGAATGGCCTGCAACCCCAGCCAGTCCTTTACATTCTGTCATTAAATTCCATAATTAGTTAGAGGTGAAATGTTTTGGAAATGAATTAGAGAAGCAGAAGCAAAGATGTGACTCTAAAATGTCCTTTGGCTGCCATTTGGGGTGACGCTGATGGCTTATTCGCTGCTCATAGCCAAAGGCCAACATATATCTGTGCTAATATGAATTAGATTGTCTTCAGCTTCCTCTCTTTCTTTTCCCCACCCTTTCTAACATATTGTATTGAGTATCTTTGTTTTGCAGAGGCATTCAGAAGGGCTGTAATTAGCAGTCCCTGGCATTTAATTGCATACACATTTGTTAAATATTTTTCTGTATGCCCTAAAATAAAGTATAGAAAATGGCAGTAAATGTTTCTTTCATGAAGGCATTTGATTTATTCATGAAGCCAGGATTTTTTGAAGGTGTTCTTTTGGGCTTAATAAAGGAAATAAGCCAGCAAATTTTCAGTTTTGCCTTTGCGTAACCATTGTTTGTCAGGGCTGATGTTCATTTCCTTTCTCTTGTTTCTTTGTGTGCAAACACATTCTTCCCAATGGATGGGGAACAGACCTTTCTTCTGTGACGACTCTGGTGCCAGTTTTGAGAGAGAGCTTTATGTTAAGGTGCATACGTGTTCACAAGCTCATTATGACGTCTGATGACAAGAGTAATGTCTAGCAAAGCAACATGGTATTGCATTTCGCTCAACACGGTAATAGCTTTTGTTCTCAAAGGTACTTTGAACTCTGTGCGGTGCTTACAGACCATGGTGGGGTGATGGGCATTCAGCAGCTGGCAGGGGGTGCTTAATATTTGGCAGTGTGGTGCCCTACATAAATAACATGTAAATCAAGGTGCAGATTAATTAGTCTGGAATCTAATCAGTCTATCATAACATGTGCAATTATAAATCAAATAATAAATCTGAATAGCTGAATAAATATGACATCTTCTGGGATAATGTTTTCAGAAGTATTTCAGGCCCCTTTCATAAATGCCTCGGGAGGTGCTTCCCCAAAAGACTGCAGTGCATTACAGAGATAACTGAGCCAGCTATTAAATTAATCTGGGCCTCGCCCACATTAATTTGCCATGTTTCTTTCATGTTGAAAGTAGGATTGCTATTCCTAAGCGATGCAAGCGCTTTCAAAAATTTCACTCTCCGTGTTACATTTTCATATAAATAATCAAACTTGGGATGCAGCCTGAAGTAGAGTTCATCTTCTCAGTGGGTGTTGCTCACCAGAAATACGTACCCCTTCCGTTCGGGCTTTCAGGTATCAAGCCCTTAAACCTTGACAGGCATTGCTGTTGCGCAAGCGTGACTGTGGCTTGATTCCGACTGGTGAGTAATGTTGCTGGGTCCATATCATTTGTCACTTAACCTTTCACAACTTCGTCTGCTTTAACGGCTTAGGTCTGTGAAAAAATATTTTCCTGAAGGAGTAATTGCTTCCATATATTGCTGGCGAGATGTATCCATAGGGACCTCCTCGTCCCGTTTAAAAGTCACAGCATCCCCAGAAGTATAGCAGTTTACCCAGTTTGCTTCAGCTCCTGGCTTACCTCATAAATACAAGATGTTTTTCATTGTTTCTGAACTGCGGGGACTGAGGGGAAGCGTACCATCAAAATGTAATTGCTCTGTTTATTATTTCGCTTCAACATTGGTAGCTTGCGGTAGAATTAAACAGTGCTTATATCAATGTGTGGCACAGAAGAATGTCAGAATATCCTATTTCATCATGTTAAAATTCTCCCAAAGAGTCACTAAAATCTGTTCAGCAGATGAAGGTTAAACCGATGCCTTCATAGGCAACTTAATGAGTAGACTACTGTGTCCAAATACCAAAGGATGCAATTATAACACTGTTGCCAAAAAGTTCTGCCACCGGGCAGAGTTCCCTGTTACTTTGGGAAGCTTTGGAGTTATTTCATCTTCATTCTTATGCCCTCTCTGAAATCACATCCCACCAATATAACCTTATGAAACAGCAGGGCTGGGAGCAAATGAGGAGCTTCTCCCGATGCTCATTTGAGGTGTGTAAGAGCTGTCAAGAGGCAGCACGAACAAAGCAAGCTAATTATTCCCTCTGTCTGTGTTTTCCCTTCTCACTAACATATTAACCCATTTGCTGGCACCTGTACTTCATTGCTAAGTGAATGTTGAAAATGCCTAGATGTTAGTCAGCACAACGATGCGGGTCTGCAGGGAGAAACCTTGAGGATCGATTTTTTTTCTAATGCCGAGTTTAGTGTCAGCTGCTTTTAATAAGCCATTCCAGTTGCGTGGAAAGCTGAAGAGAGGTGACCAGCGTGGGTGTGAGACTTCTCGTAAGACCAGCTCAAGGGTTCCAAGGAGCCTGGAGGTTGAACATGCTTCAGCCACCAGCTCACAAACTGCAGTCTGCCGGACAGTGGTGGCTCACAAGGCCGTGACAAGGTGTAGGCAGCTGGTCGTTCAAATATCACCAGACAGGCGACCTCAGAGGCAAAGAGATTTGCAGGTCTCCACTGATCCAGAAAGAAAAGTGCTAGTGCTGTATATAGTTCACAAAAAGAATTAGACCTTGGGTGCCACAGCAAAGGTTTAGCATCTCTCAGGCCTCTTTTAAAAGCGGTTATGGTACCTAACTGCTTATGATTGAACTTGGTTGTAGTGGAAAATGCCTGCAATACCTTCAGAAATCTGTCCTGTGGGAGATGAGTTTTCCACTTGTCTGCACAGTTCACTTTATTTCAAGAAACTAATTTGTGCTCGTGCATGTGAGAGGAGAGGCAGCCTCGTATCACTGGGTGGAAAACTCCAGCGTATTGCAGAGCTCTGTTGCGGTGGTGCTTTCAGCAAACACCCTCTCTAGGGAATATCTTTTTTGCCTGCAGATTTACATAGTAGGAGAGAATAGAAACTGTGTACAACTATACTGGTAACCCCAAAATACTTCCTCTTTAGAGGAAAGAATGGTATAAAATGCAAATTTAATACTTGTTCTCTAATCCTCCGGCCACTAATGTTTCACCAAACATGGATCAAAGCTTGTTTTCAATCACTGCTCCTCCCTTCCTTGACTCAAGACTTTGGGCAAACTCCTGCACTTTCAGGTACATGGGGCCAGAAAGGATGGAGGGTTACACGAATCAGAAAAGGGCAGGCAAAGGGAAGGAGTAACAGAGAGAAGGGTTGCAAGGGCCAGGCACTGCACAAGAAGCCCCCAGCTTTTATTCATCTTGCTTAAACTTTCCTTCACTCATGGAAAGAATTCATATATGCATGTGTATACGTATCCACGTACGTATATATGCACAGGCATACTCACACGCCCAGTCAGACCTTGATTTTGCCATAATGTGCTGTGGGAGATGACACAGGTTACTCTTTGTGCTTTAACAGGGCAATCTGCTCTCTGTTACCCAGAGCAGATGATTAGTAGCTGGGTAATCTGGGCAATATGTAGCAGATGATTAGTAGCTGGCTTCCACATAGACCTGAACTGTATCTTATTGCACCTCCTGCCTGCTGTACCATGCAAGGCTTAAGCACTATGTCACTTCTTCCTTTCCTCAGTAATCAAGGATGTGACTTGTAGCATTTTCCTACCAGGAGCTGATTTTCCATGTCACCGTGCCCCCCCCCAGTACCTGTGCAGGGGTGACCTCATGCACAGCACACAGCTGTACAGACACCATCTCCTTGTAAACCTTTCATTGATTTCACCATTTCATTCCTTTTAGCTTGTAGTCTGGGAGGAAAGGAAATACCTAGCTTAGTCTCCTATCCATATAAATAGTGAAAAAATCACTGTAATTCCTGGCTCTTTGCATCATAAGCATTTGGGTATGTGTCCCTCTTGTGCAGTTTGGACTCTAATGATTAACCTGAACAGCAGCAAAGATGGATTTAAGCCTTGCACTGAGAAACCCACAACTACTTCTTTGGAGGATTTCTTCTCTCCCCTCCAACACAGATAAAACCCCCACCCACTCTCCTGTCATCCTTCTGCTTTTTACCTTAAATATAGCGACATCCCTTCTGTCTTTTTCCTAACTGTTCCCCGGGGTTTACAAACCAAGACAGGGTGTTGGACCTGTGGCCATGTTAAATACCCTACCCCTGCCTGCCCGTTAGCACGCTTGGGCCAGCAGATAGCCTGAGCCGGGGCTTGAGAGCTTGCTGCAGGAGGCAGACGTATGCTGCACTGCCTACCAGTGAAACCATTGCAGCAGGACCAGGCTGGTTTTGATAGACCTGTTAGTTAGACATGGCACAGCCAAATGCTGTGGCATAGGCAGATTACAAAACACTGTGGGTCCTGGGATTATGTCACTTACTACTTACCTTGTGGCAGACAAGATTCTCTATCCCAACATAGATGCAACAGAGTCATGGAATCATAGCATCACAGAACAGCTTGGGTTGGTTATAGAATCATAGAATTGTAGAATCATGGAATCATAGAATCATAGAATCANAGAAGCAAAGGAGGAAAAAAAAAACAACCCAAAACAACCCACAGATTCGTGCATCAGGGTCTGTTTTATCTAGTTTGAGACCATTTCCCAGAGGCCAGGGATGCTCATTGTTATGGTGGAGCAATACTGACACTCACAGAAGGTGTCTGGGAGGCTTCAGGTAGACGCCTCCCCTGTGTGAAAGGTGAAAGGTGTAAGTCAAATTGGAAGCAAATCTTTGGGATTTGTAGGGGGGAAATAACATATGGCAGTTGTTTAGTAACGTAATTAATGATGTATTCTAACAAAATTGCCTCCTTAAGATCCTGAGAAAACTGAGCTGAGCTGGTTCCTCTGCAAAGAAAGTGAGCTCACCAAGAGGAATGAAAATGGGAGTTTAAATTTCAGTGGAGCCGGGGGATTTCAGTCTGAGTGTTAGTGCCTTGTTTGCTCTCTGTCACAGACTTCACAGCAGCTCGGCTTTCTCAGGATTTGCAGAGGGTGGTATTTTTGTTCCAATGCAGGGCTAATTGCAAGTAGAGGAGTGGGCGTGCATGAGAGGAGTTGCACAGTGAAGGAAAGCATGTCACTACGCTGTAAAGGCAGCAAACAGCAAAGAGGATAGCGGAAAAACAGAGAATGCCATCAGGGCGGCAGCGGCGTCCATCAGTCGGGACGAGGAGTCTGAAGACGACAGGATGAGCCAGGGTGGCGTTAGGAGGCACTGGCAAAGCACAAAGGGGCCTCAAAGGAGAGAGTCAGCCACTGAAAAAATGTGGCCTTGTCAGCACAGTGGGTGACAAAATTTATGATTAACTGTGTTGTACTATCCTTGCATGGGCCGTCCTGTGCACTTACAGTCCCCAGTGTCATCACTGGTTCCTCTGGTACCTCACTGAAAGGGGAAAACCATGCAAGCTTCCTTCCAGCGGCTTGAGCTTTTACAGGGAAAGTGAGTCACAGAAGCACAGGAACCTCCACTGAAAATTACTAGACATTATTCCATATATTTAGAGCAGATTTATGAGACGTGTGTGCCTAGAGATTCTCTGTGTCCAGAGAGCGATGAGCTAGCCAGCTGGGTTGTAATTGTGACCTTCTGCATGGCCCTAATTCAGTACCATCTACCTGAATCATGGGTTTACACGGACTGATCATCTCTTGATCCATGTAAATAGCAATGTTAGCTGTTTCTCCCTGGTCACTTTTCACTCCAGTGCCTGATGTTCTTATTTATTGCTCCTAGGATCTTGGTTTATAAGAGGGAAATAATGGCAAGGTGAGCAGCCTGAGAGAGCCAGGAGGTGGTTACACTTTGTACATCGTGGATCTCAGGGTATTCTCTTTTCAATAACAAATGCCAGCACAGCGTAAGAAATCCCACCAGTTTTTCCTGAATGCAAACAACCCAAACCATTCCTGACGTCTTTAGTTTCACCCACCTGGCCACAATCTCCAGCTCTCTCTCCTGAGAAAGAAAATGTAAAAGTAGATACAAATATTTACTGCATTTTAAGAAGCGAGGGCAAAGTACAGAAAGTTCAGAAACTCTTCCTTGTGGAAAACAGAATAATGAAAAATAATAACACACTATTTGCTGGACTGATGTATGCTTTATCTCCTGAATTGAATGCAAATGGCTTAGCAGTCACTTGAAGACACAGCAGAAGCTTCATTGTTACTAAATTAGTATCTGTGTATTCTTGTATTTGGAAGATACGGTTCTGAATTCAGATCCTCTGTCCTGCAGAGTTTACGCAGCTTTATTTCTGCTCCAGAATTACAGAGTTGTTCAGGTTTGGCTGAGGCAGGGGACAAAATTACGGTTTCAGAGAAGAGACCAGCCTTTTTAGCAGTATGTGGAAACAAGTTACCTGACAGTGTATTCAGAGAAAGAGGAGAGATGCAACCCATGACTCAGCAGCAGAGAGGGGGTGAAAAACAACCTGCTGCACTAGCTGCTGTTCTGAGGTCATCTGCAAATCCCATTAGGCCACATTTTCTACTTAAACAAGGCATTACCTGAAGCCTTATTCTTCCTTAAGGGGACAGCCCTGCTGTAATAGCATGACTTGCATACAAATCCACCAATTTAAAAAAAGAAAATATGTTTTAAGCTCAGCTATACATCTAATCGAGTACCTCAGATGCTTTATGGTGCCAAGGGTTTCACCAACACCTACAGGAAATCAATCAAAGCCTTTAGCAGAAGGGTGAGGGAGGGGAGATTCGTGTATAATCTCATTCCCGCCTACTGAGAGCCATTGAGAGCAGCAGTACCACCACCTTCAGTGTTTCTCTGGAAAATATTATGGGCTTGAGATGTGTTAGTGTGACACCCGCTGCCCTCTCCCCCGCCGTGGGTGGAACGAGGCGGTGTCTGGCTCTGTTTGAGCTTCCCCAGCCTCAGCAGCCGTGAAACATTTAAGGGAAGGGACCTGCTGTTTTTCTTCCCTGCTCTTTCCTTTATAGCAAATCTCGTCCCCTTTTGTTCACGCCGCTCACAGCTACAGCAGCGAGGCGGTGACAGAGCCCGGGGGAGGCAGCCCCAGCTGGGCAGAGGTGATGTGCCAATGAGTTTTAAAGACCCGCTGTCAGTGCTCTGCGGCCTGACCCTGCCCGCGTCGTGCCCCTCTCATCCTGGTGCCTCTTCCCGTGCAGCCTCAGAGCTGTTCCCATTTGGGGCGAGGGTAGACATCCCCTGTCTGCAGTCCCCTCGAGACCCACGCTGAGCAGCGGCTGCCTGCCCGAGGAGGTGATCCTGAGGACCGCCAGCCGTGCAGACCTCCGGGCTGGCAGCAAGGAGAAGGAGGGCAGCGCAAGCCCCCCAGCCTGGCGTTTGAACCCACACGGGCCCTGCCGCCTTCCAGGTTCATTAAAGGTACTTGTTGTTCAGGATTGAACCTCGGGGTTGAATCCAAATGTCCTTCACCATAGTGGAGACCTTTGCTGTTTTAGGAAGCCATGGGTTTCCGATGGCAAGCCTGAATGTGGTGGCTAGTTGCTGCTCCAGGCTCTAGGTCACCCTAGCAAAGTAAATTCAGATGGCGTGGAGTCAAAGCACTGGCTTGCTTCTTTAACAGACTGTCCCTGTACGAATCCCGTGAGGGTACAATGTGGCAATGCTGCTGGAAAAACAGACCCAAGGAAAGATTTTTATTTTTTTTTTTCCCCCCTGCATAACAAGGGATAAGAGAAAAAGAGAAACAGATGTAAAATGCTCCCTTGTCAGATGGAGTGGGTTCTTTCCCTTTGCCCTTTAGCAAATCACTCCCATTCCCCAGCTGTCAGGCTGGTGGACTTCGGTGTTCAGCGATACAAACGGATAGATGCCAGACATCTGATCTCGCTGCTGCATGGACTTTTTAAGAAAGCATGAAAATCAAGATTGTGGGGGATTTTAACCAATCTTTAAGTATTCAGCCACTAAATGTTTTGCCCTTTAACACATTAGATGTTTTAATAAGAAAGAAGCCGACAAGAAAGAGAAGTGCATCTCATTTCTATTTTTCTTTAAGTCCTGGCTGCCCCTTACAGTGATGAACCCAGCTGTCCAAGCAGGATAGCACACGATGGGAGGATTCAGGGAGCTCTGCACAGACCCACAACACCTCCATCAATAAAAAGCTTCAAACATTTCTTCACCTCTGTATCTCTTAAAAAACAAAAGAGTGCTTTAAAAACATCTGCCTCCTAGAAAGGGGAAAGGAATAAACTGATGATGGATATAGATAGATTAGCTGCTGACTGCAAAGTTCTTTGATTGTGTAAAGATCTGTACAAATGCAGACACTTTTTGCAATGGTGTGCGGAGATTTGGATCTCTGGAGTTCTTGCTTGCGCCTGAGGTGAGTAGTTGCCATACTGCATGGTATGGGCTGGAATGGGAGGTTGCCTCGGGTAGCTCCTGGTTGACTAGAAATGTCACTTCTAAACACTGTCTGTCCTCCCCGTTGGAGTTTGATAAAAACCCCTCTGAACACCTGAGGAGACTGAGGTTCACTACTTACGGGTACTTAAGCATGTGTTGCACTTTCAGCCAGCAGAGATGGCTATGTCTTGGTGCAGGGTCAGTCACAGGAGAAAAGCAATGCTTGAAACCAAACAGCTGGAGCCAGCCTTCCTACAAGAGCTTTCCTGAAAGCATCCTGAGGACACGGGCACCTTGGGCCAGGAAAACATACACCTCTATGAAAGCCAAGATGAGGTGGGAGAGACAACTGGGAGGCTGTGCACAGGCGGTGGGCGGCTGTTGCGTGTGTCGGTGTGTGAGGAGCAGCAGGGACAGAGCTGCCCACCCCACCAGCTGACCTCTCCCCAGGGCTGCCCTGGCTTCTGCTGCTCACCACTCAGCTAATCCTGGCACTTCAGTGGCACTTCCCAAGTTTGTACAGAAGTTTCTTCTGGAAGAAGTTGAAATGTTTCTTCAAGAAGTTGAAATGTTGTGATGCTTTCTAAACAGAGCATTTCAAATGCTTATATCAGCGTAACGTTTCATCCCCAGCCCTTGCTTGGGTTTGTTTCTAGAGAAGTAAAATCATTCTTTTTTATTTTTTCCTTTTAAATGCTCCCAGTGCTAGTTAGAACAAATATTTTAAAACTTTACATAAATAAATAAATAGATAGATAGACAGATAGATAGATAGATAGATAGATAGATAGATAAACCTATAGTGCAAACAGCTCTGGTTTGGTTTACCACACTGCTGGGTAGGCTGTCATGAATGCGCTCCTACATGCAGTCCGTAGTCTGCTGCTGAACCTTCAGGTAATAGTAGAGTAAAAAAATACCACAAGTGACAGTATTACTGGCTATTGAACAACACTCTTGAGTATCAAAAATGAGAGACAAAAAAAAGTGGAATTTTCTAGGAAGGAAAATGACATGTCATTCCAAGGCGACCATCATAAACATCATCCTAAATGCCCTATCAGCGCCCTTGGGCCAAGATCCCATCCCTGATCACCTTCTTCAGCAGGATGCTCCCAGGGCTGCCTTCCTTTGTAATAATGAAGTCACCAGCATGTTTACCTGCCATACTAGAGATGTGATTTCTGACAGTACGTCACTGTAATTATTTCTCTTTTTTTTCTTCTTCTTTCTTTGTGGGTCAAGAGTTTACATTCTTGAAAGTTTTTCTCCCTTTCTCCTGAAGGCAATAGCAAGAAGGAGCAGTTACAATCGCAGCACTTTTTTTGTGGAACTTAGCAGGTGTGAAATGTTCTCCTTATGCTCTAGTTAAACCTGTTATACGCTTTGCGGAAGTTTTTGATAGGTCTTCCTATAATCATGTTAATGATACATTTTTCTTTTCTCTATTTTTTCTTCTTTTTTTTTTTTTTCCTTTTTCTCATTGCAGTTGAAACTATAGAAGAAAAAACAGCAGACTCCTTGCAAGATTTGTACAGAGCCTTGGAGCAGGCCAGCCTGTCTCCTTTAGGAGAACACCGGATTTCCACTAAGCTGGAGTATAAGAAATCTTTTATAAAGCGATGTAGCGATCCAGTAGTCAATGAAAAACTGCACCAGCTGCGAATTCTGAAAAGCACTTTAAAGGTGAGATAAAAGAGGGAGGAAAAATCCTGCCCCAGGGTTGGATTGGACTGTATTGTATTTGGAGATTAATTGTGCGCAGCTGGAGCCCAGGCTGAACCTAGTGTGCAAAACAAGGGAGACACGGGGAAATGCTGTTTGCAAAGCAGAGAAAAATGTGCCTTGGGAGAGCAGTCGAAGTGAGAGGATCAGGTTTTATTTCTGCACAGATAAAGTCTCAGTCAGCTCCTCCTCCTCTGGCTAGTTTAACAGAATTTGACACCAAATTATCGGAGGAGACCTTAAACCCTTTTTTTCCCTCAACATTTTCATTTACCAAAACATATTCACTCTGTAATTGCCAAAGTCTAAAGTTAAGCAAAGCCAGCCTTTCGGAAAGGAGCAGTACCTTTTGCAACACTTGATTATTTTCTTATTGCTGAGCTTGTCCAGGAGGATGCTTGCTTTCTGCATAAGCTGATAGGATCCTTGTATTTAATCAGAAGGATTGATTAAATAAATAGTAATGATAGAGTTGAAGATTTTTATGGTTATTATAAGGGTACCACAGCTCATTCAGCCTCCCCCTCAGCTTCTTTGTTTGTTACAGCAGTTTCAATTCTGTCCTGATAGAGATTTCAGCAAACAATATGCTGGATTTCCCCAGGGACCCTGTTAACTATATTAAATTACCACATTTTAAGTCGCTAGATAATTGTACAGTGGATTTTGTAACAGCTTTCATCAAAGAGAGCTTTATCAACATTAATTAATTTAGTTTTCCATCACCTAGAAAAGTATTTAAGCAATATTATTTTCATGCTGTGGGGCTCTCATCCTGAAAGAATCTTACTTATGCTTAACTTTCTGCACTGTATCATCCCACTGAAGGCAACTACTACTTGTAGTATTATCTGGGTGAGTGAGTCTTTACAGGATTGGAGGCTGGCAGAAGAAGTCAAGCTACACGGGCGTTCCACATGACTTCTACAAACGTGAGAAACTGAAACAAAATCACAGCGGTCTCAGACGTGTCAGGGTGGCAGGAGTGTCACACTGTACCTGTGCTTTTGCACCACGGCAGGATCACTCACACCAAAACTGTGGCTCAGTATCAGCAGCTCGCTGCCATGCTTGATTATCTGTCTCGTTAGCTTTTCTTGGTACCTGAGCTACATTATGCCGATAGCTTCCTAGGAATGGAATTACTTTCCTCCAGGGAATTCCAAAAGCAGCTCATCCCCTTCACCCATTTTCATGCTTCCCGGGACTTCTTTCTTTTGGACGCGGCAAACACAATTTGTTTATTTTCTGTCCATGAGCCATATTTTTTAAACCTGTCACCATTCTGGTCTGGACCTTGATAAATCATTTTCAAAGTAGATGACACCAATGACTGAAAACGCAACGGCAGCAAGCACCACAGACACGTAACTGCTGTTTCTTGCGTACGGCAACAGACTAGGGTGGCATGTGCCTGCTTTGCAACAGCATCGTGGTAATTCATGATGAGTTTCTAGCTCTCTTCTAGCCCAAAGCTCTGCCTCTGCCATACTACTGGTACTTGTATCTACCAGTAGCTGCTGCTGTTACTTAATCAGTTATTTTTGCTTTTGTCAGTGCCTTTGATTTTTCCTTCCTGAATGCAGCCATTTGTGCTGGCCTGTTGGAGTTGGTCTTCTGAACTCTTCTTGAACTTACCCAAATTATTAGTAGCCTGAGACAGCCCTCCAAATTGCTTTTAGATCTTGTTGTCCATAGAATCTCTGTCCCATCATCTAAGTCCTCAATGAAAGACCCCTCTGCTCTCTTTCCTGTATACAACCACAAAACCATTCTCCTGCCAGAGAGTAGTGGTTGGCAGAGGTAGTGGGTACCAGCCACAATTTGCAAAAAGCAAGTTATGGTAGTTCAAGTAGGTATGGTAATCAGGAGTTCTCATGGTTTCATTTCCACTGGTCGTTCTCAGCTTTCATTTCCGTTTCTGAAAATGAGTATTCTAGCAGATAGCATTAATTAGCTGCTGTTTGCAAAGCATGAAAAATACCTTACATCCTACTGTTTATCGGTGACTTCTCTGACCCTTCTCTTCCACCAGCACGACCTGGCACAGCTTAATATTTCCCTTTATCATGCTCCCCATAAAGATTTAATGTACTCGTAGTATGGACATGGAAAATGTGAGTTAGAAATGGGGAGTGTGAAACCCGTCTGGCAGGGAGGATAGAGGGGAGGTCACTGGTGACCATACAATACCTATGCAGAGGAGTAGAGGAGACCTGTGTGTTAGCCGTGTCTCCAAGGCTTAAGTCTGCTGCATCCACCTTCCACTGCTTGCAATAACCATGGGTGGCTGCGGGTATATCTGAGGCTTATTCTGACCCATACCGACTGCCTGTCATCTCTTGATAAAATAATCACTGGCCAGCGATTACGACACAGCCACATCCCCTGCCTTGATGATGCGTAAGGAGGTACCAGCAGCTATGTTAGATTTTACACATTTCTGCCTTCTCTTTGCCACTGCAGTGGTAGGAGGAGGTTGCAACCCATCGCATGCACCAGATCTTTACTGAACATGGGTTCTCGTTAACGTGGGGGTCCTTGCACAAGCCTTTGCAATGTAGTGCTCAGATATCCCTGCGAAAAACCTGGTAAAAAAGGCTTAGCTCTGCTGGCGTGCGAGAGGCCATCTGTCTGCATCCCACGCACCCACGCAGCATTTCTTATGCTGATCAAGAAGAGCAAACAGATGGCACTTTGTCGTGTGAAACCCATCTTGAGAAACGCAAGCAGCTAATAGTAAACAGTACAGGGCTTGCTTTTTCTTGAGCTGAACGAGGGGTGAGGAGGGGGAATCGGTGCTATTTCTGAGGACGCTGGACAAGGCGAGGGAAGGCCCAGCCCCACAGGGGGATGTGTGACACCTCGTAGGAAGGGCTCCTGTTTGTAAGCGGTCGTGTAGCAGACAGATAGTCCCCCTGCTTTTAGGGACTCCGAGGCTTGTGTTTGCCCCCCCCGTTCTCTCCTTCCACCCATGTGATTGATTTTGCCAGTGACTCAACACTCGCCTTGACTCTTTGCTTGTTCCTTTTCTCTCACAGGCCAGGGAAGGAGAAGTAGCCATTATAGATAAAGTTCTGGATAATCCAGCTTTGACGTCTAGAGACTTTCAAGAATGGAAACAAATGTACCTTGATCTCTTCGTGGACATCTATCAAAGCAGCACCCCGAGGGACTCTGTTAATGGCTCGTCTGAGGTTGATGCACTTATAGCCTCCTTAGCGCACACTCACTCTTACATTGAAACGCATGTATAAAGGTCTCTCTTTTTGTCCATTTGCTATACTCCAGCCCTTTATTCAAGTGCATAAAGTAGTTTTTATATCAATACGTGGGAGCTCTAGTAAATTATATTTTAATGTTACTCAGCTGTGTGAAGTAAACCTTCAGTGGTCAACGACACCACGTCTTTAATGAGGATTTGTATATTTTATATGCTACCAACGCTCCGCTTGTGGTTACCTTCTGTGAAATAACGAACATGATCTTTAGCTATTAAAGAAAAGTACTTAAAAGCATTTTTTTAAGACTGTGGCCTTCATGCAGGAAGTTCCACAAGCTAAAGGTTTTGTTATCGAAGGTCACTTTTACAATGATATTTTATATTATATAATTCCAATATTGCATTGCATTTTTGGAGTGCAGGTACTATTTTGGTGGTGGAAGAAAACCAATTTTTATATTTAATGAGAAACTCTAGGAGTTTTCTTAAATAACAGGGAAAAAGCGTAATGCGGTGGTTGTGTTTCAGTTTTGTCAACCACACAAAACGGTGAAAATCAGCAGAGAGACATGACTAATGAGAAATAAAGTATCAAAAAGTTAGGTCTTATTTCCATGTGCTTTTTTAAAGCCTGTTGCTAAGGTTTACCATCAGTGCAAAGGGATGCTGGTTTGTATTCTAATTAAGACCAAATTATGTGTTAGTTGTCTCTTGATCACATTTGGTTGATTTTTTAATAAATTAGTCATGGTACTGTCATTTATGCTGCTTTTGTACTGAAGGTATCAGAATAACGTGTAGATTTTGCAAAAGAGAAAACGTAGACATTGAACATTCTTCATAGCGGCATTTCACTTGCCCAGAAAAGCAGCAGTGGAAAAAGGTCCCAACGAAATGCTCCGAATCTGGGAGGCTTTGAAAATTCCCATAATAGAAAAGGAATGAATAGGATTTTTCAAGTAGTCTCCTATGTGTTTTCTGAGCTGTGAAATTTGGCTGTATTGTATGCAGGGAAAATGCGTGATGGGAGCAGAGCTGAGCACAGAACCTGAAAAATAACTGAGGACTAAAAAAGCCTGTGGTTCGCTTTTGAAGGGGAAGGAATGTCTCTGGGTTCTGTGGAGTTCACAAGCCAATTAAAATGTTTTAAACTTCCATGAGATTTGAGATGTGCTAGAGACAGCCTGGTGAATATGAGTAGAAATAGCCCCGTAGAATTAGGCACGTGCCTGGAGTAGGAAAGTAGGAGGTAAATCTTAAATCGCGTATTTACTTTTTATGGGCTT
Source organism: Aramus guarauna (assembly GCA_013400195.1). NCBI lineage: Eukaryota > Metazoa > Chordata > Aves > Gruiformes > Aramidae > Aramus > Aramus guarauna. Next base: position 60,408 of record VXBL01002919.1, read on the forward strand.
GTTTTCGAAAAGTGATCAGAGCATGACAAAATATTTCTGCTGCTTTTCGGTATTCTGCTGCATAAGTTAGGACTCGCGACATGATTTAGTAATGCTCATGTGAAAGGGAAAAGCCTCCTTTATACTTTTTACAGAGAGTTGTACGCTTAACCAACTTTAGACTATTGCCTGTACAGCTCAGTGAATGTACTTTAAACTTTATGAGCTCTGCTTTTTCCTGGCAATTATATCCATGAAGGGACGAAGGAAAGAACGGGCAAATTTATTTTCTCTCTCCTTCTTTCTTTCTTTTTATTCTTCTCTCTTTCTCCCCCTCTTTTTCTCTCTTTCTCCCCTTTCTCTCTTTCTCTTTCTCCTCCTCTTTCTCTGTTTCTTTCTTGTTATTTTACCGCATTTGGATTGCAAATGTTTTGCAGATTTTGCACAATTGTACAGAAGAGTGGCCTTTCTGTAGCCCATTTTCAGTAATCCTATATTCAAGCCGATATGGATGACAAATCATGTATTAATGTTTGTATAGAATTCTGGATCCAGTGTAATATTTGTACCATTAGAAGAACCTTGTTTGTATAAACTGGACATTTATTTACTGCATGGGTACTGACTTGTATATTAAATTTGTGAGGTTTTTGTAAATTTCTCTTAAAAAATGCTTGACTTGAAATGGATTGTGCTATTGTTCCAAGCATTTAGATTCTCTTGCTATTGTTTTACTGGACCAAAAGTAAATATATTCATATAAAAACCTCTTTATATCTGATGGATGTATATGCACATTGTGTAGTTGATTCCTTGTCAAAACCAAGGCAGTTCAGAAGACTTAGATCTGTTGCTATGCAACAGCTATTCTGCCTGCACTTTACATTAGTAAAGTCAGCTTGATTGCTTTAAAGGTGAAAATTAAACATTACAGTTTTTTAAGCTAGTCTAGTGACAAAGAACATGTGTCCTCTCCATTGTGCTGCCTTCTTTTAAGACTATTAAATGTTCTTCTATATATATTTTTACTGTATTAACTCTCAGCCTAGAAAGGGAACACTGTAAAATGAAGTACAATAAATTTAGCTTTTAAATGAACATTTTTGGACTCGAGATTCAATTTTCTCCATACCAAAGGGCTTCTGCAGCATCTCACCACTTTACCTGCATTTCACAGGTCCACGTACCTTAAAGTACCCTCATAATCTGTGCCTTCGAACTCTGCCAACGTGGCCAAAAAGAAATAGGGCTATTGCTGTTTTGGACGTAGGCAGATGCTGAAAGACTTCTGGAAACCTTCACTTAACTCCCTCCCCTTCACACTCTTTGATGAAAATAAACCTTTTTTTGGCTGCAGGATTCTCTCATGTACTAGTTCAACAACTACGAGCAATTTTACCACCGTGAGCAGGTACGGTAAAGCAGCGTATGCTGCTGAGGTAAGTATCAAGGCAGCTACAGCAACTCCTATAACATGTTTCTTAGAGTCTAATAATAACTATACCCATTCAGATCTGGCCGTCTAAACTAACACAAGGTTTGGATACAAAAGAAATGTACTGTACCAGTAATGTGCATCTTTAAAATAATGCAAAATAAGCATCTGAAAGGCATGCAACAACAAAGGCCACTCAGAGAGAAATGGCTTCTATCAAACAGTCACTGTTTTAACTTATGGCCATAACAGAGTCTACGTGTCCAAAAATCCATGCTTTCTGTCCAGTAATTTCATGCTGGTTAGCTAAGGCATTCTTGCCTAGTATGTAGCATATCAAATAATACCTTTTCCTTGGCAGTGCTTATTATTAGTTCTCATAGACATCAATTTCCTAGCCTTTATACAGCTCGCTTTCATTTTGCTTAGCCATAGCATAAAAATTCAATAGCACTTACCGGCTGGGAAAATTACCTCTGATTATGAAAACAGAAAAGATGGATTATATTTTTTAACCTTTGAAAAATCTGACTTGCAACACCTATTAATTGCTATCTAGGTATTATTCTTCAAAAGTCAATGATAACGATCCTCGCTCATCGCCTCTAAACGTGCTACTTGCTACATCCTTCCTCAGTGCGATCGGCTTCCAGCCCTATAAATCCTAACACCTTTTCCCATGCTGGAGCCAGACTTTCTTGCCTGTTTCCACCAAGCAAAACCTCCATTGGCTCATCAAAGCAAAACCTCCACTCTGTCACGTTCAGTGCCGTTGCAATTTTCTTCTTCTCCAGGACCGCCCTGCTGGGTCATCTCTTGGGTTGATTATTGCGCAGTGTGTGAGGTCAGCAGTTCGGCAGCCTCTTCTGCAGGCCGTCGCTGTCCTGCTCATCGGCCAGTTCAGAGAGTTGCAGCACTGCGCACTGCAGCCCGCTCCAAGGCAAGGGGGCTTTGCAGATCTCTTCCCAGCCATCGTTGTCTATGTCGTAGCCAACTACGTCTTGTGTGGGGACTTCCCGTGAGTTTTGCCATTTCTTTCCCCCAATAAGAAGAGCCGTTTCCTCTACCACTGCCAGGCCATAGCAAAATCGATCATAGATCAGTGGTCTTAACCGAGTCCATTGGTTTTGATCAGGGTTATATCTTTCTATCTCAGAGAATGGTTCATATAATCCTAAAAAGGTGAATATGGCTTCTCTAATTGTTGCCATCTGATGGCCAAACCGCGCGATGCTCATGGGGGCTTGTTTCATCCACTGCCCTTCAAGCGAGCTCAGGGAATACACGTCCTTGCTTGTGTTGGCTGGGTCTGAGTACTTGCCGCCAGAGATGTATATAATATTTTTGCAAAGGGCACTGGCATGGCCATGTATCTGGCATGGTAATTCCCTGGCCTTTGTCCATCTGTCCCTGCTGATGTTGTAGACTTCCACAGATGAATGCAGCAACCCATCCTCACCCCTTCCACCAATGGCAAAGATATCCTTGCCTAGGACACAACAAGAAAACTGGCATCTCTTTTCCAGCATGCCTGTGATCTGGGTCCATGTATTAAATCTCGGATCATAACGATGGACCTTGTTTGTAACCGCTAAGATCTTTTCTGCTTTAGCATCACCGGGGGCATCGCTTTCTATTTCCCCACCCAGGACGTAGAGGAAGTTGCCCACCACGCACACGCTGTGGTTCTGCACCCTGTCCCTCACCTGTGTGAGAACTCGCCATTTGTGATTGTAAACGTCAAAGGCCACCACATCGGTGACGAGCCCTTCGGTTTCTGTCCCTCCCCCCAGCAGAATGATCCGAGTTTTCTGGTTTCTCAGCATGGTGGACTTATCCTGCAGGACAGGCTGTTTGAAAACAGATGTATGGTAATTTAGTGCTTTAATGATCAAGCACTTAATACCTGCAGAGAGGGGCACTTCTGACTGTGTGTAGGTTTTCCTCAGCTCTTCCACCGGGATGAGGCCATATCTTATGTGCTCTAAAAGGCTGCTAGTGTGAGCCAGCCTGGATTTATCCCACTTCAGCCACAGCAGCACGAGATTCAATAGGCGCGTTTCTTTCACCATGGGGAGATCTGGTGATTCGACCACTGCTAGCAAAGACCTGAAGTTCAGCTCAAGCAGCCCTGTCAAATCCAAGTCCAGCAGTTTCCAGAGATTATTGACAATGTATTTTTCTGTTGCTGCTAAGGCATCTGGCAGGTAGAACTTCCTGGCCACGTTGGCGGAGAAGCAGCAGTTTTCCAAGGCAAGATTGTTAACTAAGTACTGATTGCACAAGCCGATAGCATCAGTCACTTGCAAGTAGCTTGCAGCTTCCAAGGTATCCTCCAGGCTTTCAAAGGAAAGGGGCAACAAGGAAGTGTAAATGAAATCCAGGACGTGCTGGAGACCGGTGGGTGAGACAACTTGCAGGTGAATTACACTGGCTTTAGACTCTTGGGTATAACTTTTGAACATGGCTCGGAAATAGTCGCTGGAGCATGCCAAGAGGGACTTGTGTGCAGGAAACTCATTTTCTTTCACTTTCAGCAAAATATCACACAGAAAGCCCTCTGATCTCAGGGTCTGGTACTGGGCGAGCACAGTGGTACAGTGTGCTTTGCAGTAGGAGAGGAAGTAGCTCATGGTAGGCAATGCAACGCTTTCCCCTTGAGTTATTAAAGCTAAAATGCAATTAGATATTGAAACAGCTGCCCTACTCAACAGCCATTGCTTGAATGCCCAGCAGACCTCCAGTTGTTAGAGAAAAGCCCAATCAAAAAAAAAAAAAATCAGTCTCTTGCCTGGCGTAGGGGAACAGTTAGTAGATTTGTAGTGAATTCAATGCATTCTTTTATAGAAAAACAGCTGAATGTCATAACAGCTGTAGAATGCTTACTTTTCTTGCCTCCGTCGCTTGTGCAGGGATGAATGGTCCATGGCTGAGCTGAGCACTTGCTTGGCTGGCCATCAGGTGACAGATGAGGGAGCTAGACGGCAATCCCAACAAATGACACTTTGTGTCTGCTCAGCCGTCGCCCTCGACCCTTCTTGCTCCGCAGGCAGATCAAATAGATCCTCTCCGGCTGCCAGCGCATGGCTCCGAAGAGACACGGATCAGAAGGCAGCACTGGCTTTTTCTCCTCTCTTGTTTGTATTTCAAACTCAGATAAGTTTAGACCTCACCGCCCCTGGGACAGCAGCCCCCTTTTCGTTCTCTTTTCATACTCTCTTAGGAAGCCCCAGCTGAAGATCAAATCAGCGGCCAGGGATTATTACGTGAAGATTTTCTGAGCCCATAAATCTTTGCCCAGCAGGCACTAAGACAACCAAAATATCATGATTAGTCACTGGTTCGATTTGACATGCATTTCTGGGCTCTTTGCTTCACATGACACCACCATAACTCACCGCTACCAGAATAGCCGCAGGCACATCCCCTCGTCCCCCCCTGCCCCAGGCTGACTCCAGGCGGGCGAGCAGAGGGGACGGGGACCGGGCGGACGGAGGAGCTTCCACCGACAGCCGCAGCCAAAGCAGCTGACTTGGAATGACCTGGCTGGAAATCACAAGGGTAACACATTCGCACAAAGTGGTGACAAAAATAGATTCCCCCAGTTTGGCCGTAATAAACCGAAATCTGTTTATAGAGGAGGCTTTGCATAATTGTGCTCTCAGTTACCAGCTGGGAACAAACCCCGAGCCCCCGGGGATGGGCGGGAGCTGGCTCGCTCAGCTTTCTCACTTTCAGTTTGTCCCAATTAGAAGCACGTATATGGGGATTATCCCTGATTTTCACCCGGGCCCTTCAGGGTCTAATTTCTACCAGGAATAGTAGCTCTGGGTGAGCTACACTTTCTGACCTCTTAAAGCTTGCTTATATGTTTGTTTGTTTTGTTTTTTTTTTTTCCCTGCGTAACTCTGGGTGGAGGTGTTCAGGAATCTCCTCCTGACACCTTTCTTTCCAGGTCAAACCTGCTTAGGACTTGCAAACCTTGACAGGGTTGATACATGCCAGACCATTTTGACACATCATGAGCCAGCAGACTTGGGGGCAGAGGAGGATCCCTCAGGACTGAAAAATTTCATCTTTTGCTCAAGCCAAAGGTAAAGCATTTTCTTCTGTATTTGCTTATATTTATTTATATGATATCATGAAATTCTGGCTCACTTCTGTAATTGAGGGCTGTTTGAGAGCTGACTAGATGTGGATCGCACATGCTGTGTGACTGTTCTAGTGACCCTAAGCTGCCTTGCTAAGCAGACTGATGTCTGTACATGTTCTGTTTTGTTTGTGGAGAAGGACTCCAAAAACATCATTCTTCATTGCTGTACAGCTCTGAAAATTTATTTACTGCTTGAATCCACTTTCCATCATGACACTATAGGCTATAAATCAGGATCTTGCTAAAAAATATTCTCCCTTGCTAGCAAAATGACATGTATGGGCAGTGGGGATGAAGAAAGAAAGAGATGCATTGCTTCTGTTTCCCAGTGGCTTTGCCTATGTCTATGATGGGACAACTCTAAAGTATTTCAGAGGTTGTTAGCAAAGCTGTGCAGCTGAGTCCAAGCTTTTGGTTTGAGGCTTTTCCTGGTTTGGACAAACCAGGGGTAGGAGGTGGCACAGCCAGGAACTGATGCTCGGAGAGGAGTGGAAGGAAACCTAAAAACACAACAGCAGAGAGGTCTCTGCAGCCCAGATCAGGTCCTCAGCCTCCCTCAATGTGTAGCCCCCCAAGCAGATGTAGTGCCCCGACCCAGAGCGCAGCAGAGGTGAGCCACTGTCTGGGCAGGCAACCGTGGACCCACCACCGGGACAGACCCTTGGCCCGTGACACCCACCCAAGGCACAGAAACTGGACTGGTCTTCTGTCCTTGAGCCATGGACAACAGCCCCCCAGCACTGGTAAACTGCTTCATGCATGATGGTAAGCCACAGAAGCTGGGACTGAGGACACATAATCAATTAAATCCTACTTCCCCTGGATCCAGGTGTGCTAGAAAGGGGTCAGAGATGTGGCTTAGGCAGCTGTGGGCATTGCCAGCAGCAGCAAACACGCTCACCCGCCCATCAAGAGATGCACTCGCAGGCAAAGGCAACATGCCTTTCATTCTCCCACAGCAAGGCCGGGCCACACACTGCGCAGACTTGCACCGGTTTTACTGGCACAAGGAAAGTACCAGCACGGCACCGACCGCGAGCGCGGTAACTTCAGAGAGGCTCAATGCCCGCGCCTGCGCCGAGAGTGGTGCCACGTCCACCAAAGCGGTTGTGCGTCGCTTGCTCTCCAGACTAATTCTGCTCACGGGCTGCAGTTTGTACAGGTTCGTTGCCAGCTGACTGCAGTGCGTTGCCACAGGAGCTGGTGCTGATGTAACTGAACGGATTTAATACCAGTGCCGGATAAACAGGTCCCATAATTGTATGCAGATTTGCTGTGTGATTCCCTCTCAGACCTACTTCATCTTCATGGCAAGCCAGATAAAACAAATAGTAAGAATCATGATCTTTATAAAGCTGTTTGTTTGCCTGGAGATTTTTTTTCTTTCACTTATAATTGAAATAAAGCCAAATCCTTTCCAGTCCCTTGCTCTGGAGTGGCAAAAAAACCCCAAAAAAACCCTATCATTATCAAAATGAGGTTTCTCCCTGCTCCAGTTTTCAGCAGTTAGCTTTGTCTAACTAGGGAACGCACTCAGCCAGTACCTTCCTTTGTCAACAGACAAATTATCTCCAGACGGCAGCTCGGGTCTTTGGCACCTTTGGAGGACTATTTAATGTCCATTAGCAAGAGAGCACGCAGTGACTAACCAGCTCACTTATGACTCTTCGGAACAGGCCTAACGCTAGGTGGGATGTAGTCAAGCCACGATCTTCGTTTTCTCAGTTGTAACTTGGAAGATCAGATTTAATGTTTGACTCACTAGATGGTGCTTGAAATTAGAGCAACATTAGTGTTTCAATGATATATGATTTGCTGGGAATAGATAGTACATTTTTAATCATGTGCATCATTTAGACTTTAAATTAGGTTTCAGGCTTTTAGAATATTTTCTGTGGAAATCATTGCTGTCTACTACAGTAGACAGTCTGCAATAAAAAAGAATATTCAGAGGTATGCTGGGAAAAACATTGGCTTCCACACTGGCAGTTGTTGTTTTTTCTTATACAAAGCTGAAAAATGGCCTGAATTGCAATGCCGTGTTCAGTTTAATCTTGCAAGTAGGCCATCAGTTAATAAACACTTCAATTACCATTGTAAATTTTCCCAATTATTTTTTAAGAGTAAAGGTTATGAAAAGAGTTGTACAAGTAAAATTAGGCTCATTAGGAACAAGTGCCTTACTGAAAAATATTCATTACAAAAATCCACAGCAGAGGATTTCTAAGCTACACTTTGCGCCAGAAGAAATCAGTGCAGTCCAGAGGACAACAGAGCAAACGCTTCAGATGCTTGAAAATGTACTGCATGAACAAATACAGCAAAAGTGAGCCAAATGATGAATGTGATAGGGATGATGTAGCATATAGGTTTTCTAGAAAACACTAATCAGAAAAACCATATTGATTTAAGCTGTCTTGTAAAAATCATTGCACCAGAGTCTGTACTTCATCCTTGAGTAATCATTCACAATAGTATTTGGGTCACCCCATCTATTTAAAGCAAAGGACGCTTAGCCCAGGAAAGCAGTCTTTAAGAACAGAACAGTAAGAGGGAGAAATGTTCTTGCAGCTAAAAGCAATGTATGGTGAGATCATGTCTGTCTATAAAAGTGCAGGAGAAAGTTATCGGCTTGGCTGGGGTGGGCTTAGGCTGCGAGGTTTCCATTGTGGCAGGGGGAGGCTGGGGATACACGTGGCTTGGGGGTGCCCACAGGACACCGTCCCTTGTGAGCCAGGGGAGCAGGAAATCAGTGCAGGACAGAGCATCCCCCACCCCGTCGGAGTCTGCAAACCCTCCGGCACACTATCCATCCTGGGAGGGGTTTGCATCCGGGGATGGCACTGGCAAGAAACTCGGGCTGACAGTGGGGAGAAAAAGAGTTTTAGCGTGACGAGGAGTCAGAGCAGGGATCCCGGCCAAAGCCAGCTGCAGGGCCATGTCTGCTAAGCCACGGCTATGTGGCAGTTTTCTGTTGTTTTGAGGAAAATGAGGAGGAAAGGAGGAAATATTGTTGGCAGACATGCATTGGGGTGCCATGCCCCAAATGGGTTACAGGACCACTCACTACGCCACTGCGAGAAAGCATCCTGTGTCACACTGTGAAAGGCAACATGAAATAAAAGTCTTTCCATCAGCCTGTGCCTTATTTGTTTCCTCTCCCTGTTTTCCAGGTTCCCTCCCGTTCACCTCCCATGAAGACAGATGTAGTTATGGCTCCAAATGCTCTCCCGGTGGGATAGACAGGAGCTTCCCCGGTGAGTAAAAAACAAGTTGGGAAAGTTTTTAACTTGGGCTCCTGTTTCAGAGCGACTGCAGGGGGATGAGTCAGGCAATGCAGCTGCAGGATAAGGAAGGTGAATGTGTATTTTAACAAGCCCATTTCAGAGCAGATGTTCTAACGGCCTTCACAGCGGAGGGCAGTTTTCACCTTCTGCTTGGAGGGTCTGTCTGCTCCTTGGATGGCCTGGTGGCCCCAGAGATGTTTTGCATCGAGCCCTTGCTTTCCCCCACCGGGCAGCCAGGGCTGCCCACGCTGCAGCTGGGGCAGAGAGGGACCTGCGGCCCCTGCCCCGGGGGTCTTCGCTCTCCATCCAGCTCAGGGCTGCCCAGAGACTGTGGTGGCTACTGACTTTGCACAGTGAGGACATACAGCTCTAGCTGAAGCTGCTCTGCTCACAGGTCACTTCTGCGTGTGTGGAGGCCCCCTCACTATAAAAGGCACATTTCCGACCCCCATGAAGCCCTCCTGTCTCCCCAGGGCCTTGTGGCTGGTTGAACTGGGCTCCCAAACTTTATTTGCTTGAGTATATATAGTAGCAAAAGCTGCAGTTTGGGGCTGTATGACCGCTAATGGCAGGACAGCTGGGTCCTTCCCTTCTGTCTGTGGCTGGATACACCCAGCAGCTCCCAGCTCTGCCCCCCCCTGCGCGGACCCCAGCTCACCCTGATATGGTTTATGTGCTCCTAGGGATACATGTACCCAGAACAAAACCAGCATAACTGGGATACACACCTCAGGTCTAGGAAAATGATAAGGAAGTGGAGACTCGCTCCCTGTGATGCAATGGTCTCTTAATGCATTTACTTATAATTAAAACTGGAATTTGTTTTTATAGGGATAGAAATGTAAGGAACAACCGGTGCTCTGGGACCACAGAGGAGAAAACACAAATGACATTTTCCTCTATTAGGACACCACACAGATGAAGAAAAGCCAAGAGCCTTCACAGGACTTTGCTGCACACTGCAGAGGTCTCTCTGAAATCAAGGTGCTTTTCACATGAGCTGGTGAGGATTCAGCTCTTTCTTCCACTCCATAATTCACATTCAAGCAAATGCTCTCTAAGATATAGACTGTTGCTTAGCAAAGGTTACAATGTCATCAGCTGCTGTTAGTGTTGTTACTCTCTGAGATAATGAGAGCCTGATGTCCACACTCAATTGATCCCTAAATGTGTTCCTAGAACCTGTACACTATTTATTTCATCATCATCGTCATCACTGTTAGCAGCAGCAGCATGTTACCTAGTGATTCTGGACTGGGTCCCTCCATGATCTGCAACTCTCAGGCTTACCCTTGGGACTGAAAGGGTTGCACCTGCACCTGCTAATCCTATTTCATTTGCTCACAAGGCCTCAGGCTTGAGACTGGGAGAGACAGCTAAGGGAGATCACCCAAACCCTCGCACCGGGTGGAGTGCAGCTGGAACGAATTGCACATGCTGAAGGATGGGTGGTGGATGGCAAACCACCAAGTTGTAGAGGGCTTTTTGCCTTAATGACTTCTGACTGAATAAAGCCATGCTGGAGTGTGGCAAAGGCATTGATGGGATGTGTTTTATTCACCCTCCTAATCTTCATGAATTACTGAATGGTGCATGACTAGCAAGCCTCACCAATCATTTGTCAGGCTGAGCTCAGAGCCAGTCCGTAGTGCTATAAGGTACCGGTGGCCTTACTCACCAAACAAGGAGAGAGACATCTCCTTCCAGACTAGACACGGTCTCTAAATTCAACTCCTGGAAGAAATTTCTAGGGTAGTTATAGAAACTAGATTGCATATGTCAAGTTTTCTTCTCGAGGATGAAGTCCTGGCACACCGTGGCTTCAGTCATCTCCCCCTCTTCCCCGGGTATGAGCTGGATGCATATAAGCTGTGGATAGTGGTGAGCCAAACCCCTAATCCCCAAGGTACTCTTCAAGAACTAATGTGCTATGAGCTCATTTTTATTCATTTTTACTTTAGAGTTCTTGTGCCAGCTATAATACAAATATTGACTTCCTCATGGAAATGCAAAGGATGGCTTGCCCAGAAAAAAAAAAAAACAACCATAGCCTACTTAAACCAGATCAAAAGGCTGTAGAGATACTGACTTTTTTTTTTCAGCAAGTTTATTTTTGTTTCATCCACCCAGAAGAAGAATTGACATAAGTCACTCTTGAAGGGAGTGAATATGGATAGCTCTTACTATGAGCCCCAGCAGTATGTGCCTGGCATGACAGTGCAACATTCTTTTCTTGGTACAGTGGCAGAGTTTTCAGGGGACCTCTGGATTTTGCCTGAAATGGAAAAGTCATTGCTGTGTGTTAGTTCTTCTGTCACACGAAAGAAATGAAATTGTAGACAGGTAAAGAGGAAAGCATAGGGCAGATGGACCTGAAACCTGTGATACCTTTTGAGGGGGGAAAATAAAGTTTAAAATTCCTAAGAGTAAACCATCTTCCCAACACTGCAAAGATTTATCTGTCCATTGGTCTCCGAGGTGGCTCCTCTCTCAAGGGCACCAGGTGTCTCTCAGCAGAACCATGGACTTTGTGTGACATTAGAGGTCAGCAGCCCTTGGATGGGCCGCTCCAGCCTTGCTGAGGTACCAAGCCATGCACCTGGGGTAAGCACATGCCTTCCTGAGGGACGCGGGTCAGCCAGAGATGCCCTTTCAGGGGGACTGGTAAAACTCCTGCAGTAAAGAAACTTTTGGGGTGAGGGTGGGAAAGATGCTTCAGCAGAATGCCGTGCTCCTTCTAGAAAATCCGGAGTCCTCACACCCACAAAACTAGTCCAGTTGCATCATATTCCCCCATTCCTGGAGGCAGCACTGATGTCTGGGAACCTCTTCTGATCCTGACAGCGGTCATGTCAAAGGGGAGGATGTGAGCGAGAGCTGGAGTTAAGTGAGAAATGTGGTTAAATGAACCTACCATACAATGGTGTAAATTTGATTTCCTACCATTGAAAGGGAGAGAAGATTAAAAATAAATGTACATGTTTAAAATTCTTTAAAATTACAACTAATGACATTACTAGTACTTTCTGGAGGTCATGCAATTACAGAAGTACAGTAGTTTAGGCCAACACTGACTATCTTGATAGGATACAACCATGGCTTCCCTACCTTCTGGCCTCTTCCAGTCTTCCTCTTCCACCAAACTATGGTCCAACAAGCAAGTTACCGCAAAGAAAATTTCCTTAATTTGCACTATGGAAATGACAAATCTAGTCAGAGGAAACCTGATTTGAAAGGTAAGTAGGTTTATATATTTAGAGGACTAGATAATTCGTGTGCTTACACCTTCATTTAGCTCACAGTAGCATACGAATGTGCCTACAGCCCTGGTTAAAAAAACCCTCAAAATTAATATATTAGCTTCGCAAACTAGGTCTGAGGCAGACTTCCAGCCCATCGCTATGCAGGGAGCTACTGTGTGCTGCTAGTACAGCACTTACATTACACTACCTAAGCAAAAGTTTTTAAAAAGATAGATTGAATTAAGTATATTCTCCCATACTTCCCAACATCAGCACCCTAATATAATTTCCAGGGCTGGATGATTACACTCCCTTGAAAAGAAAACATTCAAGTTCAGGAGATGCCTTGAAATAGCCGTATCCACTCATTTCTGACTCCCACCAGCTATATGTGTAAAATAACAAGCAATCCATGCAAGCAAACTGCACACCCTGATATTTCTACTACTCCTGACTACAGTTAAGAGGCTGTAAGGAGAAATAATAAAAAGAAAATGAAAGCAACCACCATATAAATCATCTGTCCATTTTTCACCAAGCAGGTTTATTTGCCTTTTACAAAACAAATCAGTTGTTAAAAGTCTGACAGATCTTCTGCAGGGGGTTGTATTTTGCAATTTTCTTCAAATAAACTTTGTGATCTAATAAATATTTTCCAGTTCAAAGTTTACAGAGTTGTATGGAAATAGGAGCTGGTTTTCATTCCTTTGAAGCCAATAGGAATTTTACCATCAACTCTGGTACAAGCAGAAAGGCAATGTTCTTAGCACAGAGAAGTTTCGGGGGCCAAAGTATCTGTCTTAGCTTAATTTTTCAGCCTTATATACCAGATTCTCACCTGATATGCAGGGTATATTCAGTTCCCAATGGTCTTACTGGAATAAAAGTTGTATTGAAGATCATACCCTTTACAACTGAGCCCCTCATCTGCTGTTGCAGAGAACCTGATGAGCTTCTACGCACAGCACGTTACTTTTGATGTGTTAACTCTTGATGTGTAGACATAACGTCAGGGGTCTGTATGGGGTGAGCAGGCCCTAGTGAGCAAGGCTGAGGAAGGGCAGCAGCAATCTCTGCTCAGATGCTCCCACGCTGCAGCCTTCGCTGAGGTTTCAGGGAGCAGAGTCTTCAGCCAGCAGCGTTGCACGCCTGCCCTTGTTGTCGCTACCACTGATTTCACTTGGGTTACTTCAGAAGCAAATAGGCTTGCAGGATCGTTTCCTACTCTGGAAATATTTTCATTAAATGATAAAAAGGGGGAGTTAAGGGTTTGTTGGGTTTTGGGGTGGGGTTTTTTTTTCAGCTAAGCAGATAGAGCTTTCTCCTGATCTTCCTCATATTTCAGAAACGAGTTACTGGAGAAAGTATCACATTTCCACAGCCTCCAGAATTACAACACATTACCACAACCTCCAGAAAAGAGGTACTGCAGAGAACTTAAGTTCCTATAGTCCATTTGTAGTTTCCCAAACACTGAAATTCTCAACTACAAAGATGAAAAGAGAGAATAAATAGGCATTGCTAAGACATCAGGAACAAAAATGTTGAGGGCATTTTTAAAGGCAGAAAGAGCAGTTGGAGGCTGAGGTCCCTTCAGGCAGCTAAACAATTCTAATGGCCATTGCCCCTCATGACAACGTCCTTCCTACTTACTAACATGCAGTGATTCTGTTATCAAGGTGACACCAAACTGTCCAATTTCGTTCAGGGCAGTGTGGTGTGCAATGGGCATTTTAGAAACACTTAGAAAGTGCTGGCAACTGCCATTCCATGAGGCCACTGCTCTAAGTCACTGCTGCCAATGAATCTTGATGCCCTTAATTGTTCGGGTTTCTCTTAGAAATGAGTATTTACCAGCTTCTGGTTTGCACAGTCTTCTAAAGGTCACAGATGCTAGCTCCAAGGGGAGCCAAGCCATTCAACCTTAAACTATTTAACGTTGGCTTCCTGTGCAAGCCTGCACTGCCATAAAAGCAGGCATCACTGTGGTATTTATGCATAAGAATGGAGGACTAAAGTTTTTCTCCTCTTGGCCCATTTCAGCATGTTATTTTTGAAAGCTTAGGCAAAATGGATGCCTTCATGCTGCTTATTCTTTTGGATGGGGTTGATGGGTTGGATGGCAATGGTCTGCTGGGAAGTTAGAATTACTTTTTCATATAATAATCCTGGTTGGAGGGGAGAGAAAAGGATTTTCTTGGGATTGTTATTAGTGGTGAAATTGCGTATTAAAAAAGTGATCTAAGTTTTCCAAAACCATTGTAGTCCGTCTACATCCACTACATGACTATATGTAGTAATCTGTTGCTTCAAAAAATGCTTCAACTCATCTTAGCTTCTGGTCTCATCTCAACTTCCTAAGACTATTCAAACAAGAAATGCTCTCTGGCAATTATTTCTTATATCTACCTTTCATTTCATCATGACCAAAAGTCCCAACCAGGAGAATTGCTGGGGAAGCTATTATCAATTTTTTTTGCCCCGATTCTTCTCATACTGACTCTTCATTTGAATTACATCATTTCTAGTAACATCAATCATTTCCATATTCATCTGAGCTACTTGCATGTAAAGGCAATAAACTGTGGTCTGAGCTATAGTCTCTGTCTGGTGCAGTGGTTTGAGGGTTCACTTTTAAATTTTTAGTCATTTCTCTTCTTCCTTTTCTGCCTTGTTTTGGTTTTGGTCTGTATAGGGGTATGAGAAGGTGAAGCATCACATGACTGGGAGCTACTAGTTCTTCTCCTGACCAGGATCCTTTAGCTCTTGCTTGAGTTCAGCAAGAAGAACCTCATCTTCTTTTAAGACTCATTATTTTTGTCATCTGACCTAGAAGAATCACAAAAGACCAAGGCCCCCACTTAAGAGCTCCTTGCATGCCGGTTAATCGTGCTGCGGGAAATACAAGGTTGTCTTTCTCACCCCTAAGATGGAAATTTATAGGACTGACATAATTTTCTTATTTGATTGCTCTACTCAGGTTGTATGTTTCCTGCACAGGCATCACATGTAATATCACACATATATGTTTACAGTTATGCAAGCCAGTAATACCAGCTTTTAATTAGGATACACTTTCTAACAGTAAAGATAACAAAATGCTGGGATAGGTTGCCTAGGGAGATGTACAGTTGCCATCATGGATGGATCTTTAAAGTATGCTGTAAAGAACATATTCCCTACAAATCTGCCTGGAATTAGGCAAGTACAACTGCTTGGGCTTGGAAGCAAGGAAGTGGATTAGATATAGTCTTTTGAATCCCTCTGAATGCTGTACTCTAGGATCTTCTGCTCATGATAAGCCTTCAAGAACAAAGTCCTCTGAACTATGATTCACACAAGTGATTTTCTAAATAGAGTTGCTTTGCTGAAAAACAAAAACCTTAAAGAGGAAAAAGCTTGGGACAGGTGCTGGTGTATGATGCTTTGGAGATACCATAATTGCTCTGTTTGGAAAATTTACTGAGCATGTCAGTAATCTGAAAATGTACAGGACAAAGGGTGTGCAAAGTGTCCGCCTGAAAGCACTGCCTCTCTTCACAGGAAGAGCCATTGGAAGGTCACTGCCCAACACCACTGCTGTTTAAAAAGCTGCTCCCAAGGGATTTCACAACATGAGCACTTGTGCTGAGATCAATCCATGAAGAAAGGATTTTTGACAACTGACTGGAGTAGTATGGAAATGAACTCCACCACCGCTGACGTCAGAGTTGTTTTTTCTTTTTTCTTTTTCTCCCCTGCTTCACAAAAAGATAAACAAAGTGGGTAGTTTTCCATCTTGAAATTTGAAGAGTAGAAATAGTTCTTGTTCTGGATATTAGGTTGTTAGGAATTTGTATTTCCGGGTCTGCCTTTCCTTTGGTTGTTTTTCTTTGAGGAGAAGGAGCAAGGCATATAAAAATATCAGTAAACCAAAAAAAAAAATCAATAAGCAAGAATGCAACAACAGCCATATTCTTCTATCAGACTCATCCTGTCCCGCACCAGGTGGATACAAGTGCAGGAGAGACACCCCCTTGCAGACTTGGAAGCTGCTCTTGGAAAAGGTTTGCAGGGCGATGCAACACCAGTGCGAATGCTGGGACACAATGAGCCAAATTCTGGAGGAATAATGCCTCCACATCGACACACATGTGCGTTTCCTGAAATAACTGTGCCATGCAATGCAAAATCACTTTCCTGGCGTGCTGGTTCACTCGCTGCTCAAGCAGGCCAGGATGACTTTGCGGTGGAAAACACAGCTAAACTAAAGAAGCTCTCAGAGGGCTGGGGTAGTCCCTGCTTTCTGGGGGAGGACTAGAAATCCTGGGCACCCGGGCTGCTTCCCCATGGAAGTGAGGAGCTCCCTGCAGGACAGCAGGACAGGAAGCCCTGGCCATGGGAGAGACCAGGCTGGCAGAGCCTGGCTCCTGCTGGAAGGAAGGGGAGGGAAGTGAGGGGAGGCCCCTGGTCCTTTCTCCGTGCCGCCTTGGCCTGCCGCCACCTCACTGGGCTGGAGTTTGGGAGTCTGGAGTCCCATCTGATGCCTTTCTGAATCACGCTCTTCCCCAGGCTCCTCCAGAGCCCATGATCTGCTGAGACCCTTCTCCGTGTGAGCGCTGGTGAGCCATTGGATTTATACAAGAAATACCGATCCAGGAAATGAAGTTTGCCCTCCACGGGGTGAAGGATGATGTCTGCCTTTTTTCCTTCCTTGCAGCCTACGCCTTTCCTAGTGTCTCTCTCTCTCCCCCTGATTCTCTGAGGCTGGAGGCAAAAGCAACTGCAGGTGCAAACCAGCATAACTTCACCGACGCGGGTGGTGTGGTGCCACACTGCACCAGCAGATGACCTGGACCTTGGCTGTGGGTCAGCAACATGACTGCAGCACATGCAGCTTTCGCTTGCCTTGTCGGACACATGGCATAGGCAGAGCGCCTTCCTCTCTTCTCAAAGGCCAGGGAAGAGCCCAGATGTCCCATTTGTGTCACAACAACTATATGAATTTGATGCTGACTGAATTTTCTCAACCGTGTGGTGCCGTCCAGTGTCATTTTCCCGATCTCCACAAACCTCCCCCCCCTCGCACTGCTCTGCTTGATAGCTCTCAGTGTGAGGATGGTCAGTGGCATTTTATTGGAGAAACAGTCAAAGCAGGGAATTAAGACGTGGCCTCATTTGGAGGCATTAGTGCCTGAGTCACTGGGATGTCATTCAGGCGTGAGGACAGCATGTGAAGGCTTTCAGATCACATGCGTGCATGACATTTAGAAGAGGTGGGTGACCTCACGGGAGATTATCTGAGAGATCTAAACTGGCCATAGAAAGTGGCATTGGAGGCTTTCATTTATCCTCACTAACCTTCAGCAATAAAAACGGAGGATGAGCGCACGGATGTGCATGCAGGAAGTATGCGAGAAGCGCTGAGAACATTGTGAAAGCCAGAGGACTGGTAACCATACCCCAGCTCCGGTGACATGTGGCTGTCATGGAAGGAGGGAGGAGGAGGACACTGAGTTTCACAGGCCAGAGTGCTTTATTTGATTTTTTGTGTGTGTGCCTTTGCTACTTGACTGTGCAGTAAAAGTTAACAATTTGTTCTCTTATCCTAGTTTCTGTATGAATTTGGATATTCTCCCGACTTTCTCAATTCTAGATAAAGCCACCAGGCTGGAGCCAGCCTTGGAAGCAACTGTAAGGGCAACCAGCAACACTGAGAAGTAGAGTCCTAATTATTCAACCCCCCCACAACGTCTTCCATCACTCACTCTGCATCTCCAAATCAGCACCTCAGCACACACCAGGACTATTGGTGGGGAGCAAGGAGCAAGGTAGCTCTCCTGAGTTCAGTAACAGTACATATCCAAAGGGCCCTGAGATGTATCCTGAAGTCTTTGGTCTTCCTCTAAGCATTCATCTGTCACATACCTTTCTCCAGCATCTCCATCATCCCTAGCACATACTTTTCTCCAGCCTGCTGGGCCTGCTCCAGTGTCCCTGCTGAGCTCCCTGTTAGAAAATTTGAGCAGGAGGAAAGAAACTATGGCAGCAGGGATCCTGATAGCACTGAAATCACTCTTGCTCCCTGGCTTGTTTCTCAAAGTAGAAATCTACATATATGCCTTCTGCCTCTCACTCCTGCTTTCCCCTTCTCAATCTCTAGGAGGTGACCCCTTTTGTGTTCTCTCACTGCACTCGTTGAGTCCTTCTACTCATATGGATCCTCCCCTGTCTAAGGAAGCATGTGAGTCCTGCCCCTTGTGTCTAAACTCCAAATCATGAAATTGTTCAGGTTGGAAAAGACCTTTAAGATCATCGAGTCCAACCATTAACCTAGCACTGCCAAGTCCACCACTAAACCATGTCCCTAAGCACCACATCTGCATGTCTTTTAAATACCTCTAGGGACGGCGACTCAGCCACTTCCCTGGGCAGCCTGGTCCAATGATAGATGGATATAGATATTTGGTGAAGAAGTTTTTCCTAATATCCAATTTAAACCTCCCCTGGCACAATTTAAGGCCATTTCCTCTTGTCCCATCACTTGTCACTTGGGAGAAGAGACCAACACCCACCTGGCTACAACCTCCTTTCAGGTAGTTGTAGGGAGCAATAAGGTCTCCCCTCAGCCCCCTTTTCTCCAGACTAAACAACCGCAGTTCCTCTGCTGCTCCTCATAAGACTTCTGCTCTGGATCCTTCACCAGCTTCGTTGCCCTTCTCTGGACACGCTCCAGCACCTCAATGTCCTTCTTGTAGTGAGGGGCCCAAAGCTGAGCGCAGCACTCGAGGTGCGGCCTCACCGGTGCTGAGTACAGGGGGGCCACATAGCCAACCCCTGTGTGCTAAGGAGGACAGAAAGTCCTGTGTGCTACATCAGTGCAAAGCCCAGTGCAGCTACAGGCTGACTTCTGCATTTCCGCTCAGGTTAGGGCTTGCATTGTCAGTCTCCTGACAGGAGGGAGATCTGTTAAGAACCATTCTGACCCTGCAAATGATCAGCTAGGGAAGTCATAAGTATTAGATGAAGCACCACTGTGTAAGATGAAGAATACTGTGAATAGAAACTATTGTAGTACCTGTAAAAAACATTTACTAAGAACACAGCATCTGTGAGAAAGACAAATAGAATTCCAGTTTCACTAAAAATATAGCAAAGCATTAGGTCACTTTTCACAGTACGACATCCAGACAAAATCAAATTTAATTAGTTAGCAGGCAAGATTTATCAACCAGTGGTGTGTATGAAACCCACAGTTGGTATCAGGGCCGGAACATTGTCACTTTGCTATTGCACTTTGCTATTGCACTTGTAGTTAGTCACCAGTCTTCTGTGGGAAATCTTTGAAAACATCCACTTCATAGTTACTGCAAAGTAATGTAGTGGGAAGTGAGTATAGCATATGAACAGATGTGTTTATTTTATAAATGCCTTTATAGACTGCTTCCAAAGACTCGGGAACATTGGATTTTATCAAGTTTGACTGATCTTATATCCAACCTTTAGTTTTTTGTCTCTAGAGAACTGTTTATTCTTGGGGTATAAAGTAAGAAGCAAAGCTGCAGTACTTTTTGAGTACTGAGTACTTTTTGAAACTCCCCCAAACACCAGTTTTTCAGGGAGTTCCCTTTGTAATTATTCCTGCACCAGTAGTACTAAGAAGCTTGTATACCAATATTAGGATTTTTTGCCAAGCACATTACTTAATCTGCTTCACTTGTAAAGCAAAAACTCATCCAAATTAAATGTGCATACATTAGGGAAACCAGGACTTAGTCACAAGGGCAAAAGAAAATTGTTTCAACATTTTGGCCCTAAAGAAAAAAGAAAAATACAACTACTTCCCTTGGACAGCCTTCTCTGATTCTCTTCTCTCAACATCAATTTTTTATAATACAAAATGGCCAACGTGCCAGGGTTTTATTACATCTTCCCATAAATAATTCAGAGACAGCATGGAACAAGAGATAAATAAAAAGGCCATCTTTATCACCCTTGTGATTGCATTGAGCACAGTCCTGGTAAGATGCCACTGAACTCAATGAACTGCATCTCAAGGCTTTGATTTTGGGAATTCATGTCTATAAACACAGTTGCATGTAACTACAGATGGTTTGCTGGTACAGTAGGTAAAGCAGTACAATGGGACTTTCCTTTTATTACTAAAAGTAATAGCTTACACCATCAGAGAAAATGCAAAACTGTCGGTTTAGTTCTGTAATTCAAGTTACGTATAAAGCCAAGCCTCCAGAGTTTTAAGGCAAGTAACACGATTTGTCTTAGAATTGCAGGAGCATTATAATCTTTTAAATCAAAGTGATTGAACCAGAGTCATCAGTTGAAATACATTCAAACTCACCAAATATTTTCCAGTTAACAGTAATTATTATTTTGTCTCTACCTTTATCTTTACCTCTAAATTAAATGTGTGTGGATTTTTCTGTGCAGATGATCAGAGAAATCCTTAGAGCGTGTCTTTGTTCAGTGGCCGACAATTAAAAGTCTCTCTCAGAACATGCCGGGGTCTTGCTGTCTCATTAGACCAAACTCTTTGCTGTGGGCACAGCACAATAACTATTTCTAGTTTTCTTACAGAACATGTCTCTACCACATTGTTGAACAGTTTCTCAGAAAAATATGTTCAATTAGATTAAAGAAGTCTTTCTTTCGGCATTGGGACACACACAAAAAAAAAAATTACAGTGCAGAGAACTGAGTAGGGAGTTAACAAAAGAAACTCTTCCTCCGCTTTACGTGCACGGAGCTTAGTGACACCAGAGCACTACTGTCCTTCTGATTTACTGTCACGCCAGCACTACGCGGAGACCAGAGCGCAGGGATGGCATTGAAATCCAGCTATTCTGCTTTATTTTATGGGTTCCTCATTAAGCAGGTTAGGGGCCGTGGGGTGGAGGGGAGTTTATCTCTCTGTGGCTCAGTTGTGATAACTATTTATTTTGCTGCAACCATCCCTCTGGCTTCACTGCCAAGGGGTGGTCATGTATCGTCTCATTAGCGAGGTGTCAATAGATAGCTGTTTGTGAGCTTGGTTCATACCGACAAAGACCGGCACGTAACCACATGAAATAGGCATGATTTCAGCATGATCTGTTACTATGTATTTCTTGTGCTCATCCTTCAGTGTGAAATCTCAATCTTTCCCTAAATTCGTGCCAAACTATAACATCTGGGGGGCAACATTTTCCATGCCAGAAGTAATAGACTACAGAGTCGCTTGGGGCACCTTTGACTGGTCTCGGTCTGCCCTAGGGTCAGACTCTTGCACAAGACTTAGATGAAAAGTAACATCACTAGCACAGGATGGTTCAGACCAGTTGTTAACAGTTTGCTAGCTGAGACACAGCCTTCAGAGCCTCCTTTTTTCTAGTGTTCAATTGCTGAGTTTATGCTTTAATAAAGATTCCTTGTAGTGCTAAGACCTAACCTGGGGTCCTCACTGATCCCCACAACCCATAGCTGTCAGCCTCAACGTGGTTTAAAATTACATATATTTTGAAATTTTTTTTAAAACAAAAATGAAGCTAAAAAAATATTCTTTGCTTCTGCCTAGCCCCTCCCCACCATTAAGATGTTTCAGTGGCCACTGATGGTACCCCTCTGCTTTGTGGCAGAGTTGAAATCTGGTAAAAGCAGCACGCGTCTGCGTCAGGGATGGGGTTTTATCTTTTCACGTTCAGACGCGATGGCTGGGATGCGGTCTTAGCTCTCCCCATCCCCTGGAATTCCCACTATGAAATTTCCTAACTGAGAAAGGAGGGGAAAAAACATGGCTTTACCTTTCTGCAGCTCTCTGAAATGAGTAACGAGCGTAAAGAATAATAAAAGCTGAGGCCCTGACTCATCTCGCCTTCGACATGCTTTCGGCTCAAGGGACTGTGTTTTCTCCTCTTTTTATCACTTCCACGCTGGCAGGAACAATGCAGTCCAATATCAGTGACTGATAACGCACTGTGTGTTGGGGGTGGGGTGGGGGGAACTTGTTCATTTTCGATTGAATAGACATGCTAATCTTACTGGTATGTAAATGAAAGGTGCTCCTGATGCATTCTGCCTCTTGACACTTTCATTTCAACCTGTCTTTTGGGGACGTTCGCCTCCAAGGAATTCATTAAGGGAAATCAGCCGTGAGCGTGTAAGGATGAAGCAGGATAGTAAGCAATGTTGGTATTGCATAGTGAAAGTAAAAAACACAAGAATGTCCTTTTATTTGAGCTGCAGCAAGTAGAGCTACTTTCCTGTACAAAGCCATGCAAATATATGTAATAACTTAAAATACAAAAATATTGCCAGTTAGCTTTTGTATTGTTTGATCTAGCAAACAAGATTTAAATGAATGTCATTGTTAGTAATATTCAACCTAATATCTGTTTTCTAACCAGAATAATTATCTTTATTTTAACTAGAATAAACAAGAGCCAGGCAGAGAGTTTCAGAGGATGTAGAATAGTTTTCAATCAACAGTAGAAGAATACTATTACAAAACAGCTCCTCTTATCCCTTCACAGCAAATAACACAAGAGAGACCCAAGGAGACACAGTGTATTAAATTTCTCTAACAATTAGATTTCATTTCCAAAAATAGAATATGCATCAAACAATCTTTATTTATGTACAGTCCATATAAAACAAGTGTAAGGGATTAATCATCGTATGTAAGAGTTGGTGTGATCATACATGATTTTACTCAGCATCAGTATTTCAATATCCTCTTTTCATTTGGGCTTTGGAAGACAGTGGTCCTTCAACCTATATTCAGGAGTATGTTCCATCAAGGCTGGTTGACCTGTTTATTTGAATAAAGGTTGCAGGTTTTCTGTCAGCTAGCTCATATCTTGTATTTTCATTACATAAAGTAAAGGTGATGTATAAATATCAGAACACCAGTGCATTTTAGATTGTCAAGAAAAAGAAATACTTTGGGTCTACAGCAAAAGAAGTTAGCTAAATTCATCAGACAGACCATCCCTTTTTAATAGTTTTATTTCTTTTATCACACAATACATTATTCCTGCTCTATAACCAGGAATACAACAGGAAACTAGATGTTACATTCCTCATTTATTCTGCATTTTGTCAAATAATTTTAAAACTCTTTTGTCTGTATTGATTTTTTTTTCAAAAGGAAAGAAACCAAATCAATTGGAAATAATTAATTTAAAAAAAATTATTTATTCTACTTCTGCTCAAACTTCAAATAAAACTGTTCTCAAGTCAAAATAATTCCTGAATATATATACATTCATTGCTTGTTCTGTTTTGTTTCAGCAGTACTTTCCTATGTTAAACAAAATGGACAAGAAGGTGTTGATATAAATGCACAAAGAAGGTGCTTCCTATGGGGTATTGCAGAGTTAGGAAGTTCATAGTCTTCATACAAATATATAAAATATTTCAAATTATCTCCATTCATTGGAATCCATTCGGTTTCTCTCGTCAGCCCTGCGTGACAAATACAAGACCAGAAATTAATCATTTATCAGTGCACTCACAGGTATTTTCAGAGCATGCAGAAAAGTACCCGTAAGTTGTGAGGGGGAGTATATTCCTCACACCCGCAATTTTGCTCTCACTGCGTGTACTTGTTTACACCCAGGCCCGGGGAATACGGAGTGGGTGTGAAACAAATCTTTTCCATCCACTATTTTTTTCCGCCTACACTCCAAATCTTTCTCTGATGAAACTTCATGACTGTTAAGATCTCAGGCCTTTAAAGACACGAGTTTTGCCCTCAGTACAGGGTAGCTGTGACCCAAGCTCCCCAAGCTGCCTGGCAGGCATGGGGGTGGGGGGGTGAGGGGGAGGTTTGGGGGTGTCTCCTGGGCTGCCCCTGCCCTGGGGCGAGCAGGGACCAGCCCTGCACCACGGACCCTGGGACACATCCCCAGGGAAGCCCCGGCACCGCTTTGCCCGGCACAGGAGGCAAATCCTGCCTGCCGTGTGGCACATGTTGCAGGTACTAGGGATGCGCCAATTGGGTAAAAATCAGAAGAGTATTTAATTTTACCACTGTTATATACATTATGTATATATAGTATTTTTTTAATTTTTTTTTTCAGCCACTTTGATTATCCTCTTCTCTTGCTTTCTCTGTTCTGGCCATGAAAGACCTTACTGGTAGTGAGTCTCCTTCTCTGTCTCCTGTCCAAACTGAACAGTCCCAGGGATTTTCAGCCTCTCTTCTTTTGGTAGTGCATCCGTTCCTCCTACTTCTGTCACAACTCCGCTCCTCCCCTATTTCTGCTGTAATTTTCATGACTGACCAGCACTGAAGACAGTATTCTAGACACAGTAGCATAGTATTTTCTGTGTTGTTTGTATAAATCCCACTAGAGTTAATTTATATACTTATTTAACGTGTGTGCGAGGGAGTGGTATTTAGCTGCTGTTTGGGGAATGATGAGCAATTTCCATTGACCTGTCTACAGCGACTCTTTCCTGCACAGTCACAGCTAATTTGGAGCCCAGCATAGGGTCTATTCCTGTTCTCTTTGAAGTTAGGAGATCTCTATGGTTGCTGTGGATATTGGTGGTTCCAGACAGCTCAATACTGAGAAAAACAGGTTTTTCAATTAACTTTCAAAAGTTCAAAACACTAACTTTCTCAGCATATATGTTTAATCAGCTACGATATAAGTATTTGAGGTGGGGGAATATCTCTATTTTTGGTAAATTTTATTGGACTTGTGAATCTTTAACAAATGCTTAGAAAGTAGAGGAAAAGCCACAGGACATGCATGACAATGTTCTGTATTTCACAACATGTTACATAAAGTGAGTTTTTGCTGTGATCCTGAACGTGTGTGTAGGCTGTACCCATCTGAACAAATATTGGAGGGACATTCAAAAGGCTGGAATTGCTTAGCTTTCAGAAGAAACACTTCCCTGGAGAAAAGAGGTGCTATTAAGAGAAACCCTGCATGGCTTACACTAACTGCTTGAAAGTGTTGGCGACTTTTGAATAAAGAAGTCAAAAGTTAATTAACTTGACTTGAGAAAAAGTGAGGGGGTGTCGTTGTCCAAGGGAACGAGGTCATAAAACCACATGTGGTGCTCCTAACGCCCTTTGTGGCCATCAGCAATCAAACAATGTAATCGTCTCGTAGCCTGATTCAGTAAGGCAATGTATTATTTTGTTTCAGTTGAAATTTCCTTCCAATCAGGTAATTTTAGGTACTTATCTTTCTGATCTCAAAAACAAAATCCAACTTTAAGGCTGCATTTGATGGCTCCCCAGGATATGCATGCACGTGTAATCCTGTCCTATATAATTACCGCCTGCCCACACACGCTCTCCTTGTGTTTCAGTCGAGTATTCTCCTTTCTCTTTCAAACTGTTCTGTGCCTGTTCCTGAATATCACAAGGTGACTGTTTTCTAGTAGTGGGCGGATAATACATTGCTAGCTGTGATTAAACCTGAGCACTCGAGCCCAGGATCAGAAGAGAGGGAGGGTGAGCAGAGCGCAGCAGTCACATCCAAGCGCGGCGTGGTCCTCGGTGTCATGCCAGGTTCTGCCTCCAAACACATCCTGGGCAGGTTTGTGGCGTGATGGACAGCTGTAATTCAGCACTCTGGTTTCTAGGATTACGTGATATTTTTAATACCTTTCTAGCAGATTCAGAGTCTTAGATGGTAAGGCCATGTCTCCTGTGAGTGTCATCCTGGAGGAGAAATCTGCCCTGCGTGGGAGCTCCATGCTTATCTTCTCCAGGTAATTTAGCCTTTCCTTACTCCCTGAGCTCCTAGTACCAGCCACACTGTGCTGCACACACCAAGCCCCCAGGGATCTTGGTGATAAGGATACAAAGAAGATGGAGCCGGACGTTCCTCAGTGGTTCCCAGTGACAGGACAGGAGACAACAGGCACAAGTTGAAATACAGGGAATTTAAACAGGAAACAAAACTTTTACTGTCGGGGTGGTCAAACACTGGCGCAGGCTGCCCAGAGAGGGTGTGCAGTCTCCTTCCTTGGAGATATTCAAAACCCGACTGGACACGTCCCTGAGCAATGACCCTGTCCGGAGCAGGGGGTCGGACTGGGCGGTCTCCAGAGGTGCTCTCAAGCCCCAGCCGGTCTGTGAGTCTGGGAAAAGCCTTCCTTTGTCCCGAGGGAAGCTGTCCTCCACTCACGAGGGCCAGGGTGGATTCGTGGGCCAGGTGCAAGGTCCCTGCTTGCCCCTGCTTTGCTGTGGAACTGTCAGTGAGTTTGCAGACTAAAACAACAAAGTGTTATATACTGTATTACTGCGTTGCTAATAACCCAAGTAATCTGGCTGCTGGGATTAGCTACATGCTCCATTTCTTCAAATACTCCTTTGCCCTCCATTTCCTCACAGATCCCAGAGCTTTGACACCCAGCTATCACTGAAATTAATATTAATGTCACTTAATACATTTATGATCTCGGGGCTGAAAGGTCCCAACTGGCATCATATCCCATCCAGCTGAGCATGCACCTCTCTTCTTCCCCTTCTTACAGAACAGGACTCTCACTAGGCAGTGGACCCACCAAGAGGTCTGCTGTCTCCAGTTCTCCCAGTCACAACTGAGACATAGCAGCTCTAGTCAAAGAAAACCCAGTATTCTAGCAGGCAATGCACCTACAAGACTAGTTAATTAGCAGCAGCAGGGAAAAAAAAAAAAAAAAAAAGATAGTGCCCAAGAACCCTGCCACTTGCCATCCAAATACAGGAGCAAACAAATTGTCACAATGATAAACCTTGTCTCAGTGCTCAGGTGCTGAGAAAAATCAAGCCCACTGTTCTCAAATTTTGTCTGAAGCACACTGCTTGCAAGCAGTGCTATTTTAACACCCGCTAATAATATTATCTTTCTTTCAGGTGTACTCTCTGCTCTGTGGTTGCTTATAATTGCTACCTGAACTCCCTTTGCAGTCAGCGGACCCTCTATTATCTCCCCATGATGCTCCAATCCACTCAGACCTCCCTCCGTCCGGCTCCAATTCTCTCTCTCCCAGCTCCCAAAGGCACATTATTTTTAGAGCTCCAACTCCTCCAGAGATCAATGGGAGTCTGTAAACTCAAAAATAGGTTGCTTATGGTACATTAATAATCCTCACAGTTATGTTCCCTGGTTATTCTTTCAGCGGCTGCAGCTTATCTACCAGCGCCTCCCTTGACACTCCAATCAACCTTATTCTACTGAACAACGCTCTGCCATTTTAAAGAAAACACAGAAGGATGTACTTGACAGCCAATGCTTAAATGTTGTTCTGATTAAGGATGGACATAAGCACATGTTTAGGAGCTTTCCTTTTAAATCATGGAATTAGAGTTTTTTTCAGCCCTCAAGACTTTCTCTGTTCCCTGTCTGAGAATCTGCAGGGCTGTGATTGCAGTCGGTGTGATGCCAGTATTAGCTTTTGGGACAAAAAAGGTTGGGTCCCTGAGTTTTCTAACCACAGAAAAAAGCAATGGTTATTTTTATATAAGAAATTATTGCATTTATGTGCTATTCAACACAGATGCAACTTCAAAAATAAATCTAAATAAATTAATTAATTGCAAAATCTCACTTTTTTTCCCCCCCAAATTACTGTTTTTAATGTTGCATCTCCCTTTTATTCCCTGAAAATATGCCCAAATTAGTTAACTGCAAGCAGATAAAAGTTTTACTCTAAAAAAAGCACCAGTAATTCCAACTGTCAGTATTTTCTGGTCTTATACAACATGTTAGCTGAAAGAAGATGAAACATGAAATGAATCCAGATTTTGGCTGTATCTCCATATATACAATAAAATGACCACATTCAGCGCTAATATTACATAATTAAAGAGTGTGCATGAATCACCTGAAAGCCAAAAAAATTTGTCTTTATTTGAACAGCTTCCAGCCTTATATATTTAACCCTATGATTCTGTTAAGGCAGCCTGTGTTATAAGAAGTAACTTTACAAAGGAGAAAACAGACATATCCCATTAACACCTCATAGAAAATCAGTGATTATAGCAAGTGCACCAAGGTTCAGTAAATGCCTCCCACTCAACAAGCTTCCAAAGTGAACGACCACATGATGTTTACTCCTCACCAGAACCCATTTATAGATCTCTTACTCACCACTACCACGGTCATCCGTGCAACATTTCAGAAAAGGCAGCAAGAGTCCTCTATTTGGGAGCGAACAGGGTGTGTGGGGGGTTACAGTTGGAAAACTGGGTCTTTTCTTTACAATACTGTTTAACCAAGCTGTGATGCATGATTTAAATGATGAAAACTCTAAAGATTATAATAAACTCAAAGCATTTATTACACACTTTGGGTATTGCACACGGACAACAAGCATGGCTGCTTGGAAAAAATTTTGCACCGATTAGAAAATTTTGATAAAAATGGTCAAAAAATGCCTCTTCAAAAGTACAAGTGAGCAATGAAGGTAATAACTTCCTATGGAGTTAGGAGACCCAGGAAATATTTTTGTTCCCACAATTTGTAAATGACATCTGGGCATTCCTAGCAAATAGCACCCTGGGAATGAAAAGGGTGTCGGTTTCAGTAAAGTAAGAAGGGGACAGGGTTCATGAACTTTTGTTAGTCTGGAGCAGAATTAGCCTAGAATTACAAACACACTGATCTTCAGGAGGAAAAACTTGGGAAAAAGGTAAATCCAAGGACATGACTTCTTTGATTTCTCTAGGGAATGTGAAATAAAGCTTGACTGTCTCCTTTGACTCCCTAGGTCTCCTACAAATCTGGTAAAAGCCTTGTCCGTCCAGAGATGGTAACCTGAAGTGCCAAGGCACCTACTTTAATTCGTCTGCCCTCACTTCCCGTCAGTGGGCACCACTTAATAAGATCATCTTCCCCTCTGCAACTACTTTAATATTTATATCGTATCTGGAATCACGTCCACACAGATGGCAGAAGAAGCAGTAGGAAGTCAAGTGTGCTCCAGGTGAACGTATTAGTACCGTGATGGGACGTCAGAGGGAGGGTTTAGGTTGCAAAGGGGAGCTCATCCTTTGGCTCCCTCCCAGTAGTAGCTGGTTGACTAAATGAAAAAGCCTACTTTAAATTAAACCATGCTTTCTTGCATGCTTTTTGCAAATTATTTCAACATATTTGTTACATTTCTGTCAGGATAATAATAGCAACTCTCATATATCTGAGCATCTTTCATATATATTTTAACATATATTTACTGTCATTTATATTTTCTGGGTGTGGTTCTGGGCAGCCTGCTCTAGGTGGCCCACTTGAGCAGAGGGGTTGGACCAGATGACCTCCAGAGGTCCTTTCCAACCTCATCCAGTCCGTGCTTCTGTGAAATACTGGAAAGATTTTTGCATATATTTCTCCTATATTTCTGCTCTTTATCTACAGTCAATCGAAATATGTGGGGAAGCCGCAAAAAAATGGAGATTCAGGTTGCACATACATGTACACACAGTTTCAAAACAAAAAAGGTCAGAACTTTTCTTTCTTAGATTTGTCTGACATAGAATGTTAAACAAAAAGGATGTCTTTTCCACTGAAATACAAAAATAATCTTTTTGATAATGACCTTTGCTTGTCTTCACCATAAAAAATTATTGAAAGCCATATACTCAATTTCTCATACATACGTTGTTCCTCAAATTACATCTCTCTTCAGACAGTATGACATGGGGAACTAAGGACAGTTTTGATCCTTTCCACTGTTTGTAGTTCGGTAGTGCGTGCCCAAGTGAGCTGCAATCGAGTACTGCACAGCAGCACGTCTAGTCAACCACAATAGAACTTTTTATTTAAGACAAAAAAAACAGTCAAGTAAAACCATTCCTCATGTTATACAGTTGTCAAAATTTCTTGTTACCTACACTGACACAAAGCTTTGTCAGCAAAGGAACTTGCAAAAGAGAGACAATTTAGCCCAGTGGCTCTGAAGTGACAGCTATCGAATGGAGGACTTTCAGATCAATATGTTATGGCAGCAGATGTATATCCTGTCAAATAAGGAACAAATCTGTGGCATTTTTGAAAGATAAAAGTTGGGTACTTAGCCGACATAACGCAATTAAGAAGCATGGTGTTGCACTGACCTAATGGCTGCAATAACAGCTTAAGTTGTAAAAAAACCCAGTTTAGATATCAGTACGCGTCTGAAGCTCTTTGGAGGATCTTTGGTTCAGTGCAGCAGTATTAAACTGCGCATGGTTGCTTGGTTGTTCCCTTAGTTGTTTGGAGATGGCAACTACTGGGGCACAGCAGCCGATCCGTGCAACTGGTTCCCAGAGAGTCCGTAAGCACGAAGAAGAGAGCACACGAACAAATCATACGTGTGAATATTACTCATGGTGAGGCTTGAGCACAGGCTCCGGGTTGAAGCCAGCTGAAGCAGTGGCATGGCTTCTTTACATTCTATACATCAGATACTATTTAACTTTCTAAAGCAAATGACCAAGTACTGTGTAAGCAGAGAAGTCTTATCAGTTCCCTGAAGGACCAATATTTCCAGTAAAGAAGAAAGAACCTCTTTCCATAACAAATGTGTCTACTTCCTGACTAGTACTAATTCAAAAGGTTTAGGATTTGTAATGTGTTACAAACATTACACTCTCTAGAGCGTGGAAATGTGTTCTGAACTCCTCTGTCTCCTCAGTCTTATCAGTTATTTTTTTTCTTTTGTTTGGGCATCTCTTGGCTGAGATCAGAAAGCTGCCTAAAACAATATGCGATGGGCTGCTAGTTATCATTTAGATGAAGCAGCACCTTAATGAGCACATTCTTTTGCTTATGTATTCACTACAGATGCGAATACAAAATTGTTGTTTATAGGGATAAAAATTGTTTCTTAAAGTTGGGAAAGCATATGATATCTTGAAGTTTACCATATCTGAGCAGTTCATAAGAAGACTTATTTTGAAGGACTGATTGTGTATAACACTTCAAAATGGTATTACAAAACCCCCCTATACTAACTCTGATATAATTCCCATTACTGCTATTGCTACTGCCGCTGTGACATTTTCTGGAGCTACCCTTAACATTTTCTCTCCACAGTTTACATATCTTAAAGCACAGTGGCTGTAATGTTTACCTCACATTAAATTCAAGTTTTCATTTCAATTTTCTGCTTTTCATTAACATTTTCCCACCTAAAATGCCGTCCCTATAAAAAGGTTTCGCAGACCCACCTTCAACTGCTTTGGGGGCATATGAGGTCATCTGTGATTCGTAATGGGAAGCAAAGATCAAGCAGTACATATGAAACGCTGTGATTAAAGTTGTTGATGAGGAGCTGCAATGGCTCCTTCTACCTCTGTTAATGAGAACTACGCTGCGGTACCTGCTACCTTTGACATTACTGCCTTCTGAAGAGAAAAAAAGTTTTTCCTCTGTGGCACTTTACTAAGCCCAGCTAGGTTCATGCAGGTGTCTGCTTATAATTATTATTCTCTGTAATTATTAATCAATTTATGGGCAGGATTGTTCTCTGAATTTATATTAAGCTATTCTCATTCATCCATACCAGCTCTTCTTTATAAAGCATTAATTCCCAGTGTAGGCATCACTGAAGGGCTTGGTCCCCTTTTTAAGGTATCATCCTGATCGTACTAGCAAGTATGCCCAAATAGTCTCTTAATGAAGCCGCATAACTTAAAGAGCTTAAGTAGTAAAAAAGGTGTGGCACTGAGATTAGAAAGTGTTTTCCAGGACAATTTAGTTTTATTTCATTTTCATTTGCCATAATAACAACTCCGATTCTCAAGACAAAGGCTAACAGAGGCGGTGAAACTTCAGGAATTGCTGTCGTAGCAAATTCATCAGTAAGGAAGCCAAGGCCTACGAGCTGATCCTGCAAATGATCCTCTGAGGTGCTCCAAATCCACCTGATTTCTCCAGTGATAACCAAAACCACTTAGCAGTTTACAGGGACAGGGCAAAAATAGCCAGTAGAAATGCACCTCGGTGGTGGTGCACAGTGAAAATGAAAAGATGTTGCTAGGTCCCCTCACGGACTGGTAATTGTGATATCTACAGGAGAAAGATATGTACAGAAGGGACCAGGCAAAGCACCACCAGAAATAAAATAATGATTGATAAAAAAAGCAGCAATAAAAATCAACTACTAAAAGAAAAAGTCAAAAAAAGCTGTGACATTTGAAACAACAGGACATCTTTGTTGTACTGAGTGACGAAGGCTCTGTAAGGAGGCACTCACTGATGCAATATGAAATGCACCTGCTGAGAGCTAATTGCATAGCTGGGGTTTCTCAACCAGGATGAGTCTCTGAAAGCAAAGTTTCCAGCTAGGAGAAAATGTATGTGGTGGTGAGTGCTCTTGCCGCAGAGACTCCCTACAGTCAGCGCTTGGTAGCCCACCACAGAGATAACTGGGGGGGGAAATGCTTCACAGGTGCGTGCAGCTAAAGTACAAGACATAGGAACACAATGGTTGGTATTGTACTGTGTAAACTGGATTAAACACCGTCAAATTATTATAAAGCTAAACCACAGAATTCCTGGACTGTTTCAAAAGTGACTTGTGAGCGTGGAGGCCGCAGCCTTCAGGTTGGATCGTTAGCTAACCCACCGCAAGCACTACGGCTCTGAAAAATTCAAACCCTCTCATGTCCCACGTAGAGCAGCACAAGCAGGGGGACCAAAGGCACTTTGCACTTCTCAGAGCCTTGCTGCCTGCTCCCGCGGCAGTCCCGCTCACTCCGGTGGAAGCTTCACCCCAGCAGCAAAGGAGGACCCTTGGTGTCATATCTCACAGCCTTCTAAAGCCTCGGCCAGTAGCTTGGACTATAAAATTTTGTAACAATCTTAATAGCCTGGGTCTCCACACCCATAGCATCAAGGGTTTGAAGCCGCTGAACAACAAGTATTGGAAGTAATTAGAAATGTTACTTGTTATTCAGGGTGGACAGGAAGTTGGAAGTCTAACAAAACAAAGCTTCTCACCAAAACTGCCTGATTTACTTTAAAAATTTTGATTCTTTCTCAGGAAATTGAAAATAATTTTTATGGTAGGGTAAAGACTCTTCCCTTTGAGTCCCTTCAGCAGTCTTATTGTAGTCCCTCAAACAGTTCAATAAAAGCCTTTGTAGGAGTGGGCTATCACCCTCAAGATCATGCTGTTTCATGCCATATGAACTCTAAAATGCATAACTGTGCTACATAATTAAATGATGAACAATGATTTTCAACTAAGTTGTTTCACTACATGGAAGAGATTCTGGAGGAAGGTACTTGCCTCGGATTTCTTTTACACTGGCACATCATTTGGTGCTAACTCTCCAATCAAATATTGAAGCTTTACTCTAAATTATGTACAAAACTTTCTCACAAATCTGAATGCTGCCACTTAATACGCCCTTTCCCGATAAGCTGGAAATTTCTACAGAGACACGTCCCCAGTGGTAAGCAGCACTGCTTGGTATCTGCATGGTTTTCACGTACTGAGAAGGGTTAAGGAAAAATATTTGTATTTTTTTAAATAAATTTTTTTAAGCAAGAGATTCTGAATTTTTATTTTGCAGGAGACAGTAGAGTTGCAGGGGCAAAGGCTGCAAAAAGTGAGATATCTGGCATGCTGCTGATTCCTAGGGAGTCCACAAGTCCATGCCCTCACTAATGGCATTTCTGAAGTGCCATCGGTCTTTCTTGCCTACTGACATTTGTGGAGTTGATGGCTTTTTCCTTTTGAAAAAAAAAAAA
>VXBL01002919.1:94194-135258 GCA_013400195.1 Aramus guarauna
AAAAAAAAAAAAAAAAAAAAGTTGAGGAACTCAATGATAGAAAGCACATATTAAAAATATATTAAGCTGATAAATGACTCACATAAGCATCAGTTTATCAGTGAAGACTGAACATGTAGCCTAATAGTGGTTATTCATACTCAAAAGTTAAGATACAGGTACCAAATTTTCATTCCCCTATACTTAATGGGAGGTATGTTAGTTCAGAGATGTTCTGATATGTACAAAAGATGAATAAGCATTACTGTGTTACTTTTGTAACCACGCATAATTTTGCAGATATCAGATGGTCAGGGGAAAATTGTTCTAAATAGTAGTTTTCAGGTATATAAGGCAGGCTGTACAGTATGTTAATTCATCTGCACGGACAAACACATAGACACGAGCCCTTAGCTTCCATGCTGCCTGATTTTTCAGTTCCTACCAGACTTTAACATTGTCTGAACATTTTTATTTCCTTATTCTTCAGAATTCACATATCCTCCAGAGTGCTAGCTCTGCCATTCATTTTTCATTGCAAATACTCTCCATCTCTCATGCAACTTTAATGTTTGAGGGGAAAGGTGTAAGCATTAGGTGTTAACTGGTTAGACTTCCAAAAGCCATGTGTTCAAACCTTGGCAAGGCAGACTTTGTCTTTCATTTGTCCCTGAAGAAAATGTGTATTTCATGCTGGTTTTAGAAAGAACTGTGTCAAAAAAATGTTTTATAAAACAAAGTCCGATCATGTGTGTCCTGAAGGTAATTGAATTTTGGTGCTGTTTGTACATACATAATTTGGGATTAAAGCTATATATATTTATATTATGACTGTTTATGAATTTCAAATTCCAGGGCAGTGAAACTAGAAGCAAATAGCATCTTGGCATACCGCAAACACAACTTTTCTTCCTTCAGTGAAGCAAAGGGGAAAAATGACAAGAGAATTACTAGGTTGGATAATTATGGAAGAAAAAGGCGAGTTTGCTTGATTTGTTGTTTGAGAGTTGGCATGGTCTGAGGCTGCCGAAGTTTATTTAAAATGCAATGAGCTTTTGTACCTTAGAGTATGCCAAGAGTCAAACCAGTCCAACATTTTCTGATGGAACATTTCTCCACTGGGAAAGGTTTATGCTTTGAAAGTGTAACTTTTTATGGAAACATCTTGCTTTCAGCAATTCCCCTGATGCAACATGGAACATTGAGCATGACTGATCTGGGCAGGTTCTTATCAGGCCCAGTGCTGGCTCCCCGGCAACCTGCCAAGAGGCTGGTGCAGCTCTTTGACGGGGGCTTCCAAGGGCCGACAGCTTCAGGTCTGCCAGACTTGGAAACTCAAATTCCTGCTCAACACTCCTAACATCCAGAAGCTGCTGGAGACAGGTTGGTTTAACCCCAGCTATTCCTGCACCATTGTGGTCCAGCCAAGGGCAGGGCCCAGCTCTCCAGCATAACATAAAATTGGCATGTCCTAACTGGTTCCACAACCCCTGCCTCATCTCAGTCTCCTGCTGCATTGATCTCCACCTTCATTCAGGTGTGTGGTGCCAAACACTTTAATGCTGCCCTTCAAGATTCATTTTGACAACTCCAAGCCCTGAAAATTATACTACATTCCTGATCTCCCCCAGACTCAAAGACTGCACATGAGAAATTAAAAAAAAAAAAAAATCCAAATAAATTTTCTATTAATTTCATTTCCTTCTTGGCAATTTGACCATGAGGGTTCACTTCTTTCCATTTTTCTCTGCCACTGCAAGGATTGTTGTAAACATCCCACAATGAACGAGTCAGAAGCCAAGGCCCATGCAGATGCTAAGCAATACTCACATATGTAATAATAATAAAAAAACCCTGTCCAGTCCAAAGTGATTTCTAGTACACACTAAGACACAATTCATAACACAACTTTGAGATGAAGGGAGAGATAAGGAAATGGCAACTCAGTTCTACTGGGTAGAGTAATTAGCAGACTTACAATAGGAGCTGCTTGGCTACTGGCACACAGCAATGACTATTAGTTTTATGCAATAGGCTTCCTGAGCCACCTCGGGACGGTATTTTGAAAGCATTTAGCTGGTTAAACATGCATAACCCCTAGGAGTTAGGCAATTCACGTTTTTTTTGGGGGAAGCGGATGAGGTACCTATCCGCAGCTTTACAGATCTTGAAGTATTTTAGAAGTCTGCCCTCTAGTTTCTCTGAAGAGTTACTGTCACGATGCAGTGTTTACGTGTATGTTTTGGCTGTGATTTATCTCACCGTAACAATTATTTTCCCTACTTTTCCACCAGAAAAAAAAACCCAAGCCCCCCAAACCCTACCAACAACCCAACCAACAGTGTAAAGAAACTAGATTCATCATTAACCCTTTGGGCAATGTTCTGTATTAGAGTCATGATACAGAGCTGGTAAAACCACAGTTCCAAACTAATGCTCTGGAAAAAATAAAAAAATAAAAAAAAAAGGAAAAAAGCGCCTTTATTAATGACAAAGCTAGCGGGCACAAGCAGAGAAATGACTGTCAGAAAAGAGTCTTCGGCATTTTAGCACTTCACATGGCTGAAGGAGCCGCAGGACACATTGTTCCTTTACGTTACTACCGAGAAGAGGGTGGGGGAAGTAAAAAAGCCCCTTTCTGTGGTGGCCAGGGAAACCCAGAAGGACAGCAGCACGGACCACCTGCTTCTGCTGCGGCAGCGCAAGAGGGGAGACACCGCGGTTCGCAAATCCCTTTCGCGCAGAGGGTGCCCGATGCCTTTGCCGGTAAAGACAAAAAGCTCCTTGGCACTTAAATCCCGAGAANGGGGGCACCGTCCGGCAAACGCCCCTCAGCTGCCGCCCGCTGAGCTCACCGCTTCAAAACTAAACGGCAAAGTTACGTAGGGCATCGTCCCGCTTCGCTTCAGAAGCCGCCTAGAGGCCTCACCCTAGCGAGGGCTTTGCCAGGATCTCGGGTTCGCCTGAAAGGCTCAGCAAAGGGACGTAGCTCTGCCGTCATTTCAGCTCTTTCAGGATTCTTCAGGGATTTCACCGGCACTCGGGCAGGTTGAAACTCAGCGAGGCAAACCTCACCGCTCCGTGCTGCTCTCCAACGAGAAGAGCGGGTGTGCCCAGAGATCCCAGCCAGCCGGAGCGATGCTCGGCGGCCCTGGCTGAGGTGTGAAGGCAGTGAGGTGGTTTCTCCTCAAGGGTGAGGCTGGTGGGGAGCCGCGTGGCTCACCGCTTCAGTACGGCTGGGTTGTGGGAACAAGGACGGGGAGCATGGGGGTGATGGGGTTGGGGCAAGTCAAGTACTGCTGGTCCTGAAGCAATGCCCATCCCTAAGCTCTCTCAGATTTATTTATTTGCTTTTAGTGCATTAGCAGCAAGCTCTGTGATCTTGGAGACACTGAAAAGGGGGTCCTCTCCAAGCAAGAACACAGACATCTCGTCTCTCTCTATTTGGGCAAGGATACCCAGTTTATTCATCGTGAATTCTGCCTTTTCTGACACCTTACCCAGGCTGTACTGCAAATAGCCCACGTTTGACTCTCTGTGCCAGTTACAGTTTCTAAAAATGTTTCTTTCTCCTGGTCATATGGTTGTTCTCAACAGAATTCATAGTGTATGAGTGAGTGTTGTCCATATAAATATTGCGTACATCTGATATGCCTACAGATAACGTCATAGCACGATTGAACCATGATTAATCGTGGTACTATTCATCCACCTGTTTTCTTTCAGTGTAACTCTGGCATGTGCAGTGAAAGGACAGAGCTTGAGACAATGGTCACATCCCTGCAAATATAGTTACAGAAGAGATGGAAGTTGGCTATGGTTTAATTCTCAAAATATTCAAATCGAGACTGAGACATCTCTGTGCACTTTGCAAATACTTTTTCTGAAATGCTTAGCACTTCATATGAAGCAAAATACGTTGAAAAAATAGATCAAACAGGAGGAAAAGGAAAGGTGGTAGGAAAGTGATTGCTAACTGTCAAAACCCAGCATAGTCTTTCCCTAACCCACCTTCTCTGCAGCCTTTTCTGAATATTTAACACTCTTGTCCTGGATTTCGTGGCCTCCTTGCCACAGAAAAGCAAGAGGTCTTAATCAGCTCAGGAAATTTGACATCTGTCTTGTACATAACCCAGAGGATCTCTTCAGAGATGGATAAGCATGAAGGCAAGATATCATACTCAGGCTGCTAATTTAACTTGACACATAACTGACTGTATCAGAAAACTGTATTCTGACATCTAGTCCATGCAGGATATGCTTAATTTCTCACATTATCTTGCTTCTTCAAAGATACTGCAGGTAGCGTGGTAATTGTCTCTTCTTTGGAAAGCTTATTGTCGAGTCATTTAATATTTGATACACACAGGTACAGTACACGTGAAGATCTTTCACATCAGTAACCAGTCTATATATGTTGGATTTATAGGGTTTGTCATTTATTAGAGCTTCAAACATAAGCCCATTTCTTCCCATGGAATAAACAGATTTCTTCAAAACATAAATGAAGGCATTACAGCATGTTGTCTGTACAAGACTATACTGTTAATACTTGATTTGGCAATATATGACAGCCAAGCATTTAGAAATGAGGTATTAAGATTGAGTGGAAGATATACGGGAGAACTAAACTTTCCCATGACACCCTGTTTCACAACACAAAACTGATCTGTGACTAAACAAACTGGGGGGAAAAAAAAAAAGGTATGTTTTCCACAGAGAAACAGAAGGAAAAGGTGAGAGGAATCACCTGCTGTTAAAAACCAAGACCAATTAGTTTTTTGTTTTGAATTTGTACCAACACCATCTACAGTTTCTGTGGTAAAGATTTCTTTTGCTCAGCTCTGCAGAAAGGCTCTTCCCAGAATGTACAGGTTCCCGTCGGAGCACTCACGCAGCTGTATCCGTACGAGTCCTGGATCTGACTGCAGAAAGATGCAGAGGCCCGTTCACTCTTAATGATGAAAAATATGCAATTTGCATATTCAATTTGGGAGAGGGATTTTGAGAAGCACTTAAGCGATTTAGGAGCATTTTTTTCACTGAGTGGCAATGGGATTGTGCTCCTTAGTACTGAGGGAACAGAGTCCCAGCAATTTAGATACCTAAACGGGACTTCAGTGCTTAACTCCAAAGCTGTGATCCTCAAAACCATGGTCCAACTACACCGTAACTTCAAACTGTGCTTGTACTCATCTACAAATACCTGAGTTTGGATAAACCTGCTCAGCTGAGTATGTGAGAGACATGCAACCCTGAGCAGCACCCAGAAACTTGTTGGGTTTCCACAAAGACCTTCCTCCTCAGCACCTACCTAATTGCATCAGGCTTCATACAAAACCACAGCAGCAGCTTCCTTGGTTTCTTTTCAAGCACAGCCGGAGGAAAATGTTGCTACACAAATTAGCCTTTTGAGAAGGTACACGGCAATCCACAGGATAAGGCATGTGGAAGCAGGTTTCCCTACTGCCAGCTGAGCTCCCACATTGCTAAGCTGCCGTCAGGCTCACTTGTCTACAGCTTAATTTTAATTCATTTCTGCACAGCTGCCTAGCTTTAGCAAAGGGTCCCTCCTGCCAAGGTAGTCTGCAGTCTCCAGGGAGGCAAGAAATGTGGGGTTTAATCCTTTTGAGGAGAAGAAGGAATTGACCTGCTTTATTCATGCATCCTGGCTGGGTATGAGTGATAATCGCTGAGCCAAGGCAGAAGGGAGGGGCCACCAGCATGTTCCTTCTCTTGCATGTTTTCAATTTGTTCTTGTTTTTTTTTAAAAAAGTACTCAGAGGAGAATCTGAAGGAGATGGTTTGCACTGTAAATCCAGTGTGAGGAGAGATGGCTCCTGGATCCTCCTACTCAGGACATTGTTGAAACCCCAGAGCAGACAACCTGACTGTTTTCAATTTTTTCTATTCGCTGTATCTAAACAGGTCTCCACACAAGCTTCACGATGCTGCTTGCAGAAGTGGCTCGAGGTTTCTTAACAGTGTACGCAGCGCCACCTTCTTGAGATGCCAGAAGAGCAGGTTTCTGCAAGGAAGAAGGTTTCTGAATAGACCTGTGTGATCTCCAGAGACACTGGAGATTATGGGTGAGACAGGGGTCTCCACCTCCCTTTCTTCTCTCTGTAACCTTGTATATCTCCTTACAGCCAGTTTTCTCTTGGGAGGGACCAAGACTTGTCCCTGAGCAATGCTAATGTACCTTGGCAGGGGAAGACGATGCTAGACTTCATCCACCCTTGGGACACAGCAATCAAGTAGAAGGTGGTGCCATAGGCTCTGGGCTATCTATTCGCCACTCCTGTCCACCTACCCCGATGCTCTGGGGCATTTCAGGTCCCCTCTTTAATGGTGAAGCCAGCCAGCCAGTAGGTGTTTAACAGAAGGTGGAGTCCGGGCAGTTCTATCCACTGGTAGATCACGCAAGAGGATCACCTCCATGGTAATGAGACACTTTGGGAGACGCGGAACTTGTAGTGCCTCTCTGAGGCAAATGAATGTGCAATGCATTGTTCTGCCATCTTCCATGGCGACCAGAAACAACTAGCTATGTCATTCTGCCCAAAATTACCTGATCCCTGTGCTGTTCATAAAATCCCAGACACCGCTGAGGGAAGGAATGCTCCATTGACTCAAGGCACTCTACTGCCATTGCACATGATTTTCATACCACTGGCTTGCCTTGACAGAAATGGTTAGATGCCAAAACTCTCATTGCAGGTGGGGTCCCAAGGACTTTCCATCACTGAAGGATGGTCAATCTTCAGCTCAAAGATGCGGTCTTTAGCCCCAGGTCAGTGTAAGCTTCTCTGGGAGCCATTCTCCAGTCACCTCTATGGTGTCTATTAAAGTAAGGCATTGAAGAATTTGGAGCTAATAGCTCTATTTCTCATCCTGCCTTAGGGAAACATATTAATTTCAACCCAACTGCAAATAACTTCGCACTTGGACATGTGACTAAGTCGCCCCATGACCCAGCAAGCTACTGCTTGTCAGCTGAGCTGTGGTGTTTGGCCAGGCTCAACCTCTTATTCCCTGTACATGTGAAGCAGAACACAAACATCTTCCCTGAGGTTTCTACTGGTTTCTCAAAGACTTTGAAGCATGCACATGATCAGCAGTGACGCAGGTGTTGTCTGCTAATACGTCACACTGCAGTAACTTGACGAACACTTAGCTGCTCCTTAAATCAGCAGAACTGGTTTGCCCCAGAAGTAATATAATAGCAAATCTATTCCGTGCCAGGCTTAAAAAGAAAAATAAGAAAAGCATATAAAGAGTGGAAAGGACTGCAATACTACATCATGCCTAATTTGGTACTTTTTGAATGAAGGTCTTAAACTGAAAAAAAAGGGTACATGTGAGATATATCTATCTGAATTCCCTTTACTTTCCGCAGAATGGACTGAAAAACTGAAAATATGCCTCTTGTCTTCACAGAGAGCTCTTCTTGTCTTGAGAACTAAAAGGGAGAAAGATTACAATTTTTCCAGAATAAATGCTTCTATTCAAACCCTGAAGAGACAGATCAATTCAACCATTATCAGACAAAACCACAAAACCAAGGAAATTGAGAAATTAAAAAGTAAAGGGTCTGAGATCCTTAATTAAATGCTTAATTAAGGTCTGAGATCCTTAATTAATTGCAGCAGAGGACATACTCTATCCTGGCCTTTGACAATCTCTGGGAAAGATACTGCACTCAAGAACAGCGTGATTTGCAAACACAGAAACAATTGGAGGTTTGGTTTTCCTTGTATTCCGCCTCTTTCCGCTCAAATGTTTGGTTTCAAGTCTTCGGATTTGTATTTTCTTCCATTTCAGTACACACTTTGTGTTGGTTTCATCTTATATATAAAGGCAGCACCTTTCAAAGCCTTGAAATAACACCATCTAGTTATTGTCATCATCCTTCCCTCAGAACAGGAGCAGTTTGGCTTTGGGGGAAGTTTTTTGTTCTTTGATGTTACCTCCGTAAAAGCAATTTTGCCAGTCCTGCTCTCTCCTTGCGCGCACCAGTCTTGCTGCTACCGCCGCTGTTAAAATGCACTAACGCGGCAGCGGACACGGGCTGGTTAGCCTGCTTCTCCCGTGGTTCATTTGCTAGGAAGCGGGGCAAGTACGGCCATCGCCCTCTTCTTCCCTAAGTGCAATCACGGCCGCAGCTATTGTTTGCTCCGAGATTACATTTCTGTGCCATGAAAGGCTCTGTAAGGCCGTGCAGGAGTAACAGCAATTTTAAGATGAGGTTCGCTCCAAGGCAACAAACAGGAACAAAGACCCAGGAGACTTAAAAGCTGAAGGACTCGATTTTTTTTTTTTTTTTTTATCAGTTGAATAACTGAATTATTAAATTAAAAGGCAATACTACAGCAACTTTAGCAGAGTGGAGGAGTAAGTTCTGAACACCAAGACTGAGGGTTTTATTCTGCTTTTATTGAATCCATGTCTGTACATGGAGCTCAGCCATTTGCGGTCAGAAACAAATACAGCCATACTAATATAACCACTAAATGGAGGGAGACAAAACCAGACTTTATACTTGTTCCCAAGTTCAAGTAAAGGTTAGTTCAGCTGAGTTTTCTTTCAACTAGCTACAACCTGCAGCAAATCAAATGTGAAAAATAAAGTATGACCAACACCAAGAGTAAAAGCAATACATATTCCTGTAGGAAATGCTTATTGATGCTGTGTGCTTTGTTCTCTTAGTGCATGGAAATACAGTGTATTTGAGACTGCTGCTGCAAGTCAAAGGTGAATTAGGAGGTTAAAATGGCAGCAAACAGGGACAGCAAAACCCAGTAACATCTGCAGCACAACATTTCCTCAGTAGTGGTGCCGACTGGGCAACAGATGTTGGGATCACTGTAATGGTGAGCTCTACCTATAGACAGTGTTCTACCTATATATGGTGAGCTCTACCATTATACGATGTTATTTATTCTCAGAGGGATTTGCAAACAAGTGTGAAAGAGAGGTAGCCTTGGCACTAAAAAGAGCTACATTTTTTGAAACAAGGCACGCAAGGAGCAATTGGGTGACTGAAGCAGGCGGAAGCCTAAGTACAGAGTAGGGCTCACGACACTTGTAGATGGCCTGCTCCCAGACAGGGGGTCACAAGGCTCTTGTAATATCAAGCCATCTCTGCAAGAGATGGCAAAGTACAGTGACACAGTAATTTATGTGGTTTTTGAGAACAAGGCTGTGAAAACATAATTAGGTAGTCTTTTATCAAATGAAACGAATAAAAACTGTAAAACAAAATGATGAGGCTCTAAATTTAGAAGAAAATTCATTTGATTATCACATCAGAGCAGTGAAATTTCAGATCATGCTGTCAGCTTAATTGGCTACAATTTATGTAGATTTGATAAAACAATCTGAGCTGTTAATAACGTAGGAAGTTGCACTTCATGTATGCAAAGAAGTTAGCCTTTTTACTCTGATGTAGGCACTTGAAAACCTTTGTGCTGAATGCATTTTGAACTGCATAAGGTTGGAGAGACTGGAATTGCATATTATTTTGGGTTCCTGATGATGCCTGCCATTACAGTGTCTGAGTGCTCCAGGTATTCCTAACACTGGCAGGACAGTTCCCAGGTACAAACAGCATCACCCTCATCTCACTGGTAACTCTCATAGCGGTCAGTACGATCTCTTCCCTGCTCTCCAAACACTTTCTAATGCCCACGGTTCCCTGGTTACAGTTAGTTCTGCATGGATTTATGTGCATGTGCCTCGGGGTAAGTGTCATTTTAAGTCACAGGGCCCTCTCTAAATACCAGGATCTGCTCACACAGCAAACGCCTGAAGTTTTAGGGATTCCTGATACCTTGTTCTGAGATTTCCAAGAGGAACACATTCCACTGGTACTTATTGTTCAGTGCTGCAGTTCATTCATACTACCTCTTAATACACGTAGCAGAGATGAGCAAGAAAAAGCCTGCTGACTGTATCCCATCTTCAAGCTTCACCGATGCCTCCACACCTGGTATCTTCAGGAGGCCTCCCGCCTTTCTGAGCTTTATTTGAGGGATGTCACCCCAGAAATTGCATCTATTCTTGTAGTTTGCTTTGGAGCAAAATGGTTTCTGATTTTTCAGTGTTTGTTTTGAAGTTATTAGTCAGTTTTCAAAATAGAAAACCGCAATCTTTTCCTAACTAGTTTATGCAGAAGCATTTGTTATTCATAAGAATATGCCCTGTTCTTTACTCAGTAAAATCAACCTCCTAACACGTACCTTCAAGCTTTCTTAGGCATTTAGAAAGCAGAGTCTCTCCAGTCTGCTTTCCTCCTCACTTCCACTATTCAACAAGAGAATGAGAAGGAAACCTCTCCTTAACTTGCAAAGGCCTGAGGAATGACATGCTGGGGGCTTACCACAGCATTGCATCGATGCTGGAGAAGAGACTCTCAGTTTGTGATGGGCAGCTGCAGGCCATGTTAGAGACAATGAACTAAATTTTTACTTCTGAACACAGAAACACTGGGAAACAAAACATGAAGAACTTTTTTTTTTTTTTTTTTTTGCTCAGTGAGATAATATGATTCCAAACATTCCTCTGATATTAAATTATGTCCTGGAGATTCCAGTTTTCGCTTTGAAAATAAATTTCTGGTTCTTCTTTTATAAAGTCTGAAAG
The DNA here is from genome assembly GCA_013400195.1 of Aramus guarauna. Classification (NCBI taxonomy): domain Eukaryota; kingdom Metazoa; phylum Chordata; class Aves; order Gruiformes; family Aramidae; genus Aramus; species Aramus guarauna. The sequence continues at coordinate 104,818 of VXBL01002919.1, forward strand.
CATGACATAAGTAGACTCAAAAAACCTGGAAGGCAAACCAAAAGAACCTTCAATGTGCTATTAAAAAAAATCCTAAAACCCCTCAAATACCCAGTTTCTTAGGACAATTTTACAAACAGAAGTGACCCGGCAAAATTGATATCTGGCCATCAAATCCCCAAAAGCTGCTAATCTGGGAGTTCTGAACCAAAGACAGCAGGATGGTAGGAAACCAAGGATAGAAAACCACAAGAAAGACTTTGAGATTAGCAGAGGCCAAACCGTGAGTGGGTCCAGGGATGGCCCATCACTGGGCACTGAGAAGAGCCTGGCTCTGTCCTCTCTGCACCCTCCCTCCAGGTACTTATGTACATTGATGAGATGACCCCGAGCCGCCTCTGTCAGAAAGGTCTTGCAGAAATTCTTGCAGCACATCGTCCTCCTTCACCTCATCGCTCCCATTCCAGCTAAGGAGATCTGAGGTCCTCACCTACTTTGGCATCCTCTGGATGCAAGATTCCCCTCTCTCACACAAGGGCTGGCTATGTGGGCTTAATCAGATGAACATACTCTCTTAAAACTGGGGCTGTTCCAAGAGCTCACAGCATGTCAGAGTTCCTCTATTGGCAAAGCACTAGGTGTGTTTCTGGAGAAAATGGCAATAGCTTTGCTTGTAGCTGTACAGCAGTTCATCTGTATCCCTCTGGTCCACATGAGCACAGGAGACAATGATTGAAGTGTGTGTCAGAGCAGTGACACCGGGAGAGGTAGATGGCTACCTTTACCTGAGATACAGCTTAAGAGCAATATATAGCATGAAACTGTAATTAAAATCCACAGTATTCAGTGGACAAAGTTATAACATGTATTTTTAGCTGAGGGTAATTGACATTTTTTTGTCAATAATTAATAGCAACACCAAGGAACATCTTGTAAGTATGGAAATAAGAGCCCTATTCCCTAAGGGTCTTTCTTTCTTTCTTTCTTTCTTTCTTTCTTTCTTTCTTTCTTTCTTTCTTTCTTTCTTTCTTTCTTTCTTTCTTTCTTTCTTTCTTTCTTTCTTTCTTTCTTTCTTTCTTTCTTTCTTTCTTTCTTTCTTTCTTTCTTTCTTTCTTTCTTTCTTTCTTTCTTTCTTTCTTTCTTTCTTTCTTTCTTTCTTTCTTTCTTTCTTTCTTTCTTTCTTTCTTTCTTTCTTTCTTTCTTTCTTTCTTTCTTTCTTTCTTTCTTTCCCCATTTCTCTCTCTTCCCCAGGTGATGCCGACCTCAGAGGCTGCTCTGCTGACAAGATTCCTCATTCTATGCAGGGCAGGATTACCAGTATGTATAGAGGAGGTAATGCTGTAAGTAATGCAAAGGCTAAGCTGTCCTGGGAAGCTTTTGTTAGCTGTTTATCCTTCCACCCTCAAAATACAACTCCTTTGCTTCTGTCACCTGACAGCAGAACTGCCTTCTGCAATTAAACCACCCTCCCCCGTAGAGCTCCAGGTGCAGACAACAGTTTATCTACAAGTACCAGCTGCATGGTTTGCCGCACCTCGAGAAACCATCTCATCACCATTGCGATGGGGATCCCGACAAGCCCTTTCTCCAAACACAACCAGCACACAGTGCCAGGAGTGCTGCCCGTCCGTCCACAACAGACCCTTTTTGTAACTTCAAGGCAGTAAATTCCCCTTTTTGCCTTTTGAGGAGTTCCTTCAGTAAGTATGAAAGTCTCCTTCAAGAGGAAAAGACTTGACCACTGTAGCTGAAGGTTTAGGTGCTTTAAAACCGAAGCCCAGCATTCGGGCTCCACAGTCCTTCATGACACATTGCAAAAAGCCTTGTTACACAAACCCCCGCGCTTCAGGATGCAAAATGTGGAGGGGTACAGAATGACAAATGAACATCGGTTGCAGCAGTAACTGGCTGCAATTATATATATTCTCAGGTGAAATCCCAGTTTGTGCTCAGGTCCGTTTTCAGGTACAATCGCCATCCTAGTTATCGCATGAGATATCACAACAACCAGCAGTAAATCTCAGCCATAGCAGACTCCATTTGTCACAAATTAAATGCTTCCTACCATTCCTTATTCAATATGACATATATTTAGCTGATTAGTGTGTGCTATTTTGTTATTATTTTATTTTGCATGTTTCAGTCCTGTGTATGTAGAAATGTCCACGTGCGAAGGGAGCAGAAAAAAAAAAAAATTGCAGATGAAGAAAAGGAAAATTAATCACAACTCATGTTGTATATTAAAACTAGCTGCATCAAACATTACCTACAGGTCTGTGGAAGAAGAAAATCCTTTATGACAAAGAAGAATATGCTAATTAGTTAATTATAGATGATAGAGCAACAGCAGGGGATGACTACAGGAATATCTGAACTGATAAGCACTGTATGACCTTCAGTGGATCCAGCTTCATGACATCTCACTAATTATATCCCTCCCACAAACTGTTAGACTCACAACTACGATCGTAGCAAGTCTATTCATGTTTCCTAATTTGGTGAAAGAGCAAGACCAAAGATATTTAACAGAAGTTACTCTGAAGTGTAGGTTTGTAAATAATCAACCAACCTCCTGTTTTGCAGGTTCCTTATTTTTGCTGATGGGTTCGCACTCTGTAAAACTGAGCAAGAAAACATGGTTCAAAATTAAAACGAAATTGATCATGTTGACTTGCAATTTACTGAAACTATCTGATGAAAAATGACAATACTAGGAGGAAGTGTAAGAAATAATTGTTATAGTTGTAAATTTTTTTTGTATTTTTGACATATTTATGTTTTATATATATTTTTATGATATCACGTTACAGGATCACAGCATAATGGAAATTATCTGGAGAATTTGGAGTTATTTTACCAGTTATTCTACCAGGGTATTTCCTACAGAGTACCACAAGAAATATAAAAATACTAACAAAGGGAAATCCCTCAACAGTGAATATCCAAAGAGTTTATTGTACTGATGTGACAGAGAATTAATTTCCAAACTGTGAAAACCAAAGAAACCTCATTTATCAGTACGGACTCTGCACAGGCATATTCTATTGACCAGTCAGTCTACCGTTCTTTAGAGAGCATCACCTCCGACGGATGATCGGTAACCCCTTCTGGGAGATGAAGCAAAGTATTAGGCAGACGTGAGAGTGGATTTCTCACAAATAATCTTCGCTGGCTTGGCATGGTCAGTCATGAAACATTTCACTGACTATGTCAGTGCTGCAACGCTGCAGGTCATACCTAAAACAAATGAACTGATGAATGTCCTCTATAGGGGACAATCTTTAGATTCAGTACCAGTCAAGGCTGCCTGGTGTGGCAAATGATCGACGTCTTGATTTTATACAGAATTTATTGACATGCTTACTTCTGCACTGTAACCCAACCTAAACTCCTGGTCTCCAGTGACTACTCTGCCTGCAACTCTTCTAGCAACTAAGTTTCAGATACGGTCTGTGACTGTACTATCCAAAATCTAGAAAGCTGTGTCACTGTCAGAACCTGATAACCAATACAACATCAAAAGAAGGATGGAGACAGAAATTACTTCATAATGACCTCATAGCTTTCAAGATGTCCTTTACTTTGCTGACCTTTCTGTAGAAATCTTTTCTTTAGAGTGAATCTCTGTGCACATTCTAAATGTTTCTGTCAGACTCTCAGAAAGCTCATTATTAAAAAAACTGTTTTAAATGTTTGAAATAAAAATCATGTAAGAATAAATATGGGGTTAAATTTATGTCTAAATATCTCTTACAGAGAAAAACTTCTTTAAAGCCTCACATTAAAAATTCATATTTCTCTGGGCACAGCTTTAGTGAGATGACTACAATGTTACATTTTACAAAATGTTAATTTTCCTTTTCCCAAGTTTTCTGAAGAGAAAGACTCCATTGTTTTTTTAAAAATAACAGGAACATTATGACACAGCAGGGTAAAAGCAAGAAAAAAAATAACACTTTTTCCTTCTGAATGGCATATTTATGCTGTATGTTAGAATAAGTTAATGTTGCAGTGTGTTGCAGGGCAATTCACTCAGATTATACACCATTTCTTTCAACACTCCTGGTCCATAGCGCTTCTGCGTTCCCAGGACCCTTTTGCACTGCTTTCTGTTTTCTTCTGTTCTTCATTTACTTTTCAGTGCAGTAAATTCCAGATGATGTCCTTCTACTCAGCTTAGTTCCGCTGCCTCTCTTCGTGACAAAAAGGACTTGTGTCAGGAGGCGCAACTGGCCATTCAGATGACTACTGTGTGACACAACTGTCTTTTTCTAACAGTAGCCAGGGTGGGTTTGTATTGAAACTTCTCTCTACAGCTGAATTTTCCTTGTAACTGCCTGATGCATCTTTATTGACTCAGGCCTTTCAAAGAATATCAGAGGATAATTTCACAGACAGAAATGATCATTAATTTCTTTAAGGCTCAGAATGTAGAACAATGGAGGCTTACAGGCTTTGTTTGAAATCAGATGGAAATGATTCTGAAATCTGCGTTGAAGTGCTGAATATTTCCTTTTAAATAAAATAATCATAGAATCATAGAATAGTTTGAGTTGGAAGGGACCTTTAAAGGTCATCCAGTTCCAAACCCCTGCAAGGAGCAGGGACATCTTCAACTAGATCAGGTTGCCCAAAGCCCCATCCAACCTGGCCTTGAACACTTCCAGGGAGGGGGCATCCACAGCTTCTCTGGGCAACCTGTTCCAGTGCTTCACCACNTTGAGCACACACTGCCGTCTCATGTCCAGTTTTTCATCCCCCCCAAGTCCTTCTCTGCAGGGCTACTCTCAATCCCTTCATCCCCCAGCCTGTATTGGTACCAGGGGTTGCCCCAACGTTGGTGCAAGACCTTGGATTTGACATTGTTGAACCTCATGAAGTTCATTTCTCGACATTGTTCAGGTCCCTCTGAATGATATCCCATCCCTCAAGTGTGTCAACCACACCACTCAGCTTGGTGTCATCTGCAAACTTGCTGAGGGTGCACTTGATCCCACTATGTCACCGCCAACAATGTTAAACAGTACTGGTCCCAGCATGGACCCTCAAGGGACAGCACTCATCACTGATCTCCATCTGGACATTAAGCAAAACAAGATCAAGTATGAGCAATGGTGCTAGTCATAGACCAGTGGCTCAACCCATAGGTGTCTGGTGCTGTCTGCAGTGCCTGAGGGTCCCTGCCTGGTCTGCAGCTGCCACTCCAGAGGAACACAGATCTCTCCAAGGTCCTATATCATATTTCCAAGCCCCGCATGGACATATAGTAAGTCCTTGGTTGCCACAAGTGGCATTGGGTACATTTGTGTGATCAAATACATGAAGCCATTAGCATGTCAGTTTTGAATTACAGAAATAAAATAATATCAAGTATCTAATGTTCCAAAGGAGCTTTTTAAAAATACTGACCTACTTCTCCATCACTGCAATGAATTTATTTCATTGTAATACATTTATTTGTAGTTAGTGTGTACAAATACAAGTCCTATATTCCATAAAACTGGGACTTGTACTTGTGAAGCAAGAAGTTGGTATTTTTAAGATGGCTTCAATATTCCTAATAGCAGAATACACTTTTTGTTAGGCTGGTTGATGGGTACTATATATTATTTACTGTAGCCTCGTACATGCTCTGTGTTTGAAATAACAGAGAATTCCAAAGATTACGACCTTTTCTTCTCGTACTTTGTCTTTGAAATATGGGGTGTGATCACAAGTCCATTGAAGCGATTGGAAAGCCATCTTTTGACACAAAGAGGTTTCTGTATCAGCCTGCTTCTCCCAGAGCCATGCTAAGAACCTCTCTTTTACTCACCTGCTTGTTCCAGCTACTGTTCAGCTTTGGGGACAAATTTCAGCTCACTCTTTATGTTCTGAATCTCTGACAAGTTGACAGCAGGACCTGGTAGTTTCTTAGCTCCTGGGAGATGTTTCTTGTCCTTCTCCTCCTCTGTCGAAGCAGGAACACTCTGCAAAACAGACCAGTGACCTTACTGCCGCAATAGCAATCTCTCAAGTATGAGCACAGGTCTTTGGAAACTGGAAAGGATGTTTTTATACTAAATGCAATCCCAATGGAAATTCGGGGAGGGGGTGGGAGAGGGGGGGAGCCGGAAGAGATAGGTTATTTTGTTGATTGTTGTCAAAGATGACTAAAAAAATTCTGAAAAATATTAGAAGGTGCTCAGTGCAGAGGAATGGTCTTTTGGTAAATGAGCAAGAATTTACATTAGTGAAAAATTAACTGAGTGGAGCATTAAAGCATTAAAGGCAACTCCCAGGTCCTTCATATTTTAGGGAAAAAAAAAAGCAGAAGAACCATCATTACAGTTGAATTTCTTTTGGACTGATAGCTGCCAGTCATTTGGGGAGGAAAACCATCATGCATTTCTGCAGCTCTGGAGAAGAGCTGTGATAGTGGGCTATGGAGCTTAAAAGCTCCACCCAAACTCAGTTCAAATTGATGTTTAATTTTTCTTAACCTCAGTTGTAAGACCAGAAGGGTTTTTGTCATTTTATGCTTGAATTAGGGTAGTGCCTGACAGCTGTTTTGCTGACACTGTAAAAACTCAGGCGAAGTAACAGCACTTACACAATAGCAAGTTTCTCAGCTAATTTCCCGATGGACCAAAGTATTTCAGTCCCTGGTGCTTCCTCAGCTGTACTACTGCTATGTATTTTAGACAATTCCTATTCTATACTGAGCAACATTTTGAAGGAGTAGTTTTCCAGTAGGGAGTTTAAGGTTCATTCAGCCTGTTCTGTATTTTAGAAAGCTGGCATAGAGGGGGAATCATGTAGGTTTAGAGATGAAATAATATTCTACCATAAATAATTTCACAATGAAATTATTTTTTGTTTTTTGATTAATCTGTGAATATCCTCTTGGGGTGGCCTTTTTGGAGTTAAATTCAGTATTCAGATTCATTAGCCTTTTTGGAAAGGTGTATTGACCTTGAACAGTCAATTCTTAATATTTGACTTCATTTTTAAAATCAAAAAGTCATCTGTCAAATATTATTGGCCAGTAAACCCTCCTTTTTTCTGTAGACTAATGGACCACATGCTAATGAGGAAGTCCACTTTTTGCAATGTCAAGCAGCAAATAACCAAGGAATTTTAAAAAACTTGACGTTTTCTTCCTGTCTGATCTTTAAGCCATTGTTTCCTTTGACAGTTTTCTCGCACAGCTAGCTAATCTGAATAATCAGGAAGAACTACCATCTCCCAAAACTCCCATAGCAGATACTGTGTTAAAAATACTGTTTCAAGTCACCTACAATACCAGGCCTTCTCATAGTACAAACGGTGCTAATTCTGACCATGTTTTGGAGACTTTGTGCTCCATAAATTGATGTCAGCTTGCCCTTCTAATCTCAGGTGTGTGCTATTTACGACTGCACCCCTCCCTATATCACCCACTGCGTGTGCAACGCATGGCTGAAATCAGACCTTGGCCTTCAGTTTTATTGAAGGAGGTCTGAAGAGTAACTGAGATATACAACAAGAGTTAACAAATATCTGCATGGAAATGCTCTAACTGAAGAAGAGCTATTTTCTGAAATTCCCACCCCCTATTTCTTTTGCATGTTAACATGTCCACTCCGTTAACCTTCAAAAATACGTGTTCCCTTCTGACTCCACCATCCCTTTGAGTAAGACCTGTATTTCCTTCATCTCCTCTGCCAAGGTTTTAAAATATAGTGAAAAATGCTAAGCACTGCTAGCAAAAGTTGTATTTGTCTAAAGCTGATCTAAAGAATCACGAGCTGTATTGTGAAGCTTAATGAGATGAGAAAGCTGAAAAGATAAGTCTATGGGTAGAGTTTTTATTCTATTCCTATTACAAGATCTAATTCTGTAGTTTTTACTCCTGTTGCTTATTGGCTATAAAACTGGGGCCGAGAACTTTCATTCCATAATGTCGGTCTCAAATACAGTATTCACATAACTGGGAAGCAAAGTAATATTCAATTACCCAACCAAGTCTAATTATCAGCACTACTCATTTATTTTATTTCTCAAATACTACCAGAGTTCACACATGCTATATTAGTTTCTGCTTAATAACATGCATTCCTTCACCAGTTTAATTACTGCAGAGAGAATACGCTTTCATTTCTTTCCAAGGGAGAAAGCCACGATATGTGTTCAAGGTCACTTTGTATGTTTGGGTTTTTAAAATCTTCTTAAGAAGAATTAAGTTAGTTCTGATATCTTCAGGAAAGTTCTCTGTAAACAGAGCGCTATTTATATCAAATATGTTGCAATTCAGAAAAAAATCCATCTGATTTAGACAGAACAGGAAGAATTATCTCTTAGATAACCGAACCTGATCATTTTAAGTGCCCATACCAGGTCAGAGGGAGCTGATGATTTGTCCAAAACTAATCTGGCTGCTTCTGGTCGGCGGCTGAATCACCAGCAGTGCCGCTGCAAGCCTGGAGAGAAGTGGCTGCCCACCTCCCTCCTCATCCTCACGGCTCTGCTCCGCCTGAGGCCAGACTCCCTCCAGCCACCACGGCTTTGCTTCGCCCGCGTGGCAGCGAGTCCGCTCGGCCGAGCAGAGCTCCACCGGGTCGATCTGAGCCTTTCCTGCCCTTGGCTCTGAGGAGCATCCGCAGCTCTGGCACAGCAGGACCAGTTCTTGGGTGGGCACTATAAGATCAAACTTAGCCGGCTGTCCTGGAACCATAAGCACTCATCTTTATCTGAGGTTTTTTCTTATTTGGAGTATCCTGCTACGTTTTCCTCCACCATTGGTTTTAGTTCTTATTTATTATAAAAGTTCATGGTAAACAAGATGCTTTAATATCATCCAGAAATATGATACCCATGCTTAATTGTAACCTTTGTGATCGGTGTTGGTTAAGGTATAAATTTGACTTCGTATTAAAAACTCAGTGTTAAATACTCCCTGTAAAATACAGGCATGCAAACACAGAATTCAATCTAAAATGGAGTATTTTCACTCCTATGCAGGTAAATGGGTTCACAATTTCTCTTTTTTAATTTGCAATTCTACAGTCTCCATATTCAATTTCTCCTTGTTGATAAATATTCCAAAAAAAAACACGGCAGGTTTGAAAACCTGTTCCAATATTGTTAAGCCATAACAATAAATCCCACCACAGGGCAGCAGGTAATAGTATATTCTTCCAAAGCCTTGCTATAACTTTTCCTGATGGATTCCACCAACTCCCATCTAGATAAATACTGCTGGTGAAATCCTGGCTCTTTCCTGACAGCAGATATCACCCCGCTGTGGAAGCAGAGCTACGCACCTTTGAAACAGTTTAAATTCCTGTAGGTGCCTTGGCATCAAAACCCAAACAATGTATATATGAAGTGTTTAGCAGGTGGCCAGTTATTTCCATGAAGGACCAGTGCATGTCAGCTGTGTTACCTGAGATTGGTATGTAGTGCTATAAAATTGATTAAAAGGCTTTCTTCCATCAATGGCAGGGATTCTTCGGGGAGGGGGGGGGGGGCGTGAACACTCCCTTTTTTTCCTACCTCCTCCACTTCTTCAGGTGTGAGTTCTTTTCTTCTATGAGGGTGGCCTGCACCAGGTCGAAACGCTCCCATTGGGATGTTAATATTAGCCTGTGAGAAGGAAAATTTGATGCATATAATAGTGACCAATAAATAGACATACAGTTAGTAAATGGCAAAACTCAAAAGGGGTGGGACAAGAGTATAGACATTATTGTTGTTTCCGAGCACTTATGCCTTCAATGCATGCAACATCACACCGCTCCCATGGGAAAGAGAAGAGCTTTCATCTCCATTTTAAAGATGGAAAGTAAAAAAAAAATAAAGCTACCTAGAAAGCTTTTGAAGTTCTGCCTTTTAGTCTAATGCTCCCTGATTTCACTGGACTTTAAACAAATGAGTACTAGACACCAAAGTGTCTTCAGGGGTCTGGGTCTGCTTCAATTTGGTCAAACAGAAAGTGAGTGCCAGAATCAGCATTTATGTGTAAATCACCCAAATCCTACAATAACACCCAAACTACTGGACCACTCTCCCTGCCCCAGTGACACCACTTCTCACTTCACTTGATCACAGGCAGTTGGAAGGAAAGCCTGGCCCAAGCCAGCTACCCCACGAGTGCTTAAAATGTGATTTCACCAACAAATTTTACCCACGGGTGCTACAAACTACAAACACAATGCCTTAGTCCTAGAAATACACCTCTGGGTTGCGAAGAGGACCTGCGGGAAGAGCAGAAGGCTTTTTGATCCTCCAGCCCCTGCTGGGTTTTGCCCAGCCACCCCCGCGCGGTCTGCAGCAGGGGCTCACGGCACGAGGCAGGCTGAGCTGGCTCCAACACCGGGCAGACCGATGGCCTCCGGCTTTAGCAAACTCCTACATGACATCATCAGTCTGATTTTTTATCCATGGCAGAAAGCCAGTAGCTGTAACATAAATGGGGCTTATAATAGGTACCTTAAAAGAAAATATTTTTGAGAAAAGAAAGGTAGAAAACAGGGGTTAGGAAAGAGCAGCTACAATGTGTATTTCCTGATGTGACCCAGCCTGAATAATTTAAAAATTAAATGGTGTGATCAACTAAATGCACAATTTATACCTATTCTTATCTCGTGATCTCAGAAGAGAAGCTGCTCCTAGGAAATGTCATCAAAATACCATGACTCCCACTGGTAAAACCAGCGGGGAATTGGTAATGTTATGGAGTGGAAACAGAGAACCTCCCAACAGCGAGCTGCGTTATTGTAGTTTACCATTTGACTGATTTGCATTAAATGAAGATGAATAATCCCATCCTTCTGCTCAAATCATGGTCTTGCAGATCATGCCCCAGGTTGGGTAACCACAGGGAAACAGCCCACTGTTTTCACTAACAACAACTCTTCCGACAGCTGGGATCAAATTAAGCAATTGTTGAGCAAATTAAGAATCCATTTGCCAAGAAATAAGCACCTTTCCCTGTACGCTATTTATCTATTTGCCTTTATTTTATTTATGCAAGGTGATGCTGCCATTTCAGAGGGGCTGGCAAGTGTCTGTAGGGCCATGTACTTTGTAGACAACTAGGTATTCATTTCATCATGCTTTTTCACTAAGCATTGGGTTAGATATTGTGAAACCTTTCACCTGTACTTCCTAAGTTCCCAGGAGACAGGGCATTTTCAGCCTCGCAGTACTTAACCCATTATTTCATTTAGGAGCAGAAAAAACCAGCTTTGCTATTTTTCATTTTAAACATCTCCCTTGCCAGGCTCTGGTACCTCCAGGCAGCTTCTTTTTTTTTTTTTTTTTTTTTTTTTTTTTTTTTTTTTTTTTTTTTTTTGAATATGAAACTTCTCTGCACTGTACAGCTATTGTGGTCATACACGTTTGCAGAGTTGAAACATTAAGAGTTCTCCCTCCTCTTGGTGCTCACTTTGAAGTCAGGCATTCCTTCCCCTTGGAGTCGGTAAGAGCAGAAGCAGCCTCCCGCGCCCACCCAGGGCATACCGCAGCACGGTAATTCTGATACCCGGCCCTTGCATTTCCGACTGTGATTGACAGACCAACTGGGACTAAAAATGGTTCAGGAAACAAAAATGACCCCCTAAGTGCCAGGCTGCTAATTAAATTAAATAAACCGCTCTTTGGTCTGCTTCGGCATTTTCGCAGTAATCTGTGTCACGCTGAAGTGGTTTGAACTATTTTATCTGCGCTAAGTGCATTCATGTCAGAGTTTGGGCAAGACGTGTGCAGAGATGAAATATTAGCTTGATAAAACAAGCTGCCTTTAAGACATATCTTAACACTGTATGGATCTGACAAAAAATACTATAAATTAAAATATTTCTAGTATGAAATGAAAGTATGACTGATTTCCAAACAGTTCCTGACCAGAGATACCAGAGTCCTGGGCTGTAAATCTTAATCCAATGCCGCTCCCCTCCCGCGGATGAGCAGCCATGTAATGAGTGAACAGCAGACCTAATTCCATCCCCCAGTGTAGCTCGATCCCAGTGCTGTGCTGTGATCAGCACGAGTTTGTAATTTCATTTTTAAAATACATTGCAGGGCTCTTGTCACCTGTTTGCTAGGATGGAGATGGGAGCTTCAGTGATTTCTTGCTTGCTTGCTCCCCATCCAGTGAAATGCTAAATTGGAAATTTTTTGTTCCAGACTCCTGAAATCCTAAATTATAATTGCTTTAGACAGACTTTCTAGGTGTGATTATGATTTTTAATCATACTAATTATTAAAACTACTGGGTTTGCATCTTCCTTTGTTTTTGGAAAGTGCCTACCATATTTGGCACGTGGGGACTTGGTTTACTAGACATGGTGGTGTTGGGTTGACGGTTGGACTTGATGATCTTAGAGGTCTCTTCCAACCTTAAAGATTCTATGATTCTATATTTTGGATGTCATCGCAGTTTTCATAATAAGTAGGTACACGTACTGCTGTACTGGACTAAGGTCTTCCTCAACAGATTGAAGGAAAAATATCTGTAAGCATGACATACAACATATATGGATGGTTTGACTCGATCAAACTTGTATTTAGAGATGTGTTTGTGTTCCTCTTTCTATCTACTAGAGAGAGGGCATTCGGATCAGGAGCTGTTGTTGGGCCTTGGAATTACCGGCAGTCCTGCATGAGTTGAGGACTGTCACGGCTAAGTTCTCCACAGCATCACAGCCATTCCTAGCTGTCCAGAAGGACAACTGGATGAGCTGGAAAGCCACTTCAGTATAAACATATTCAACTTAAAAAAATAATAAAGGAACTACAGAGAAAACAGAATGTAATTCAGAAAGGAAATAGGAAACCCCTTACCTCTAGGGAAAGCCAAGAGTGGTGTTTGTAGGTAGAATAATTTTCAGCCAGAGCTGTACACAAGCTTTAACACACTGAGAGGGGGAAGCCAGCAATGAATGGTACCAGGAATTAACAGTACTTTGGTCCTCTGTCGCCCCGAACTACTTTTGGGAACCAGTCGCTACCTTTAACTCTTTTTTTTTTGTATTTAGTGGCTGTTGGCAAGTGAAGATTTTAACATCAGCAAGAAGCCACTTCTGACATTGAGTACCATGAAATACTTCAGTTAGTAAAGTGTCATTACATTTGCATCACTGCAGCACAATGTATATTCTCCAAGGGATGTCAGTTCTACTATAATAGCACATACTGGCAAAGGATCATAATATATGAATCACAACGTATAAAAGTAATGTGACATTTTGAGTCATGGTTCTTAGAGTGCTCAGAGCGTAACAGGCACCAATTCAAGTGCAAGTCTCCCTGCTGGAGCAACCTTGAACAAAATGTTTAATAGATTTATTTTAAAGTTTGTGCTGTAATTTTTCTCATGATTCAAATTACCTTTGCAAAAATTAAAGTTTCTTAGAATATTGAACTTAGTGCTTAACTTAATGCATTTTTTTTTTTTTTTTTTTTACATTTAGAAGTTGGAAAGTCATCATAAAAATAAAAAGGAGTCTATAACTACTTCTTTACTTTAAGGAGAAAAGTAAACCAAATTCATTCCTTAAAAATGCTTGTATGTGCCTATGGAGTTTAAATGTAAATACTTTTGAGCTATAAATTATCTACATTTTTTCATTAATCATACAAATATTTCCATAATCACTGTAAAAGAGGGATGAAAATTTGAACTGAGTGAAATCAATAGCAAACTTCTGCTAATTTCAACTGAGTTAGAGTCCAGTAGTTTGCATGCTTGTTCCAGCAGAATTGATGATGATAAAGAGAATTAGCATTTTTACAGTGCCTTGCAACTTCAGTATGCTGTCTAGCTACTGGGTAATTAATCTTCTTGATAGTCCAATCCATTGAGTTAGTGTTATCTAGAGGAAACAGAAGACAGATCAGACTTTAGAAATTCCATTTTGTGTTTCTTATGTAATTTCAAGGGAAGCTGAACTCAGTGTAAAATTTCATTGCAAGTGCATTTTATAAAATAACTGAAAATTCTGTAAAATTTTGCAGTTCGGCAGGTAATTTGGCCTTTTGACAAGAACCAATGATAGCATGAACTAAATAAACTCTTCATGATGATATTTCATGCTGATGTTGGGATAATTCTCCAGCTGTTTCTTTTACAAGTATGCCCTTTGAGGATACATGTGACATAGAAGAATGTTTTAAACGAAAACATCAACATTTCTCTTAAATTCTCTTGTTTTCTTAAACAAATATTGGAAGTTGTGGGGTTTTTTTCCTGAAAGAATGCAGACGTGAACAACTTCACAATACCTGTGCCATCTTTTTAGCCTATAATTCTTCCAGCATTATATTAACTCTGTGGAAAATCTGATGGTTGCAAGAATTAGTTTTACTCATAATGCTGATCAGTTATGCAGATGTATCGACATGTTTTGCTTAGCTGATCCACCAACAAGCATAACCTAACACCAGAAAAACCATGCAAGCAAGCGAACAACCAACATATCTGATCCAGTTTTTTAACAGCTCAGATCATAAGATGCTCTTCAGGTCAAACTTTTTCAGTGCTTTCATATCTACCAAGCTTTTCACTTTAGAAGAATAATCCCCAGTTATCACTTCTGTGGTGTTTTGTCTGAGCAAAAATGCAGTTTGTCAAGAAATGGAGGTTGAGATTTATTATTTTATTATATTAGAAACATAAATGCTGTCTCTTACCTGAATGGCTTTGACATGTGACGCTGGCTGCTTTGACATTTTTAAGACAGAGGCTTATCCCTGCAAGCAAAATGGGAAAGTGTTACAGGCTCCGACATTCCGATAGCTAAGGGAGATAAGCTAGAACTTAACCCATGCTGCCTCTTGACCGGCATCCATTTCATCTGCCCAGCTCCTGTTTCCGTCTCAGTTTCAGAGGTGCTTAGTTATTCCTTCTGAATATCAGGAGGAGACAGAACACCTGAGCTTCTCCAATTAATCTTTCATAGCCACAAATGGAGCTATCTCTTTCACATTAAAAACAATAATGAGTAGAGATAAGGAATCTCTCAAACCTTAACGACATTGTGAAATGAGTAAGAATTAAGGAAAGCATTGGAGGATAAACAATGTATGATTATCTCTGTCACAGTCTGTACGTGGGAATTATTAGAACTCTCTGTTTAAACCTCCTTTCAAATAAAGTATAACTTGCTACGAAACATTGATAAATGCAGACATAACCATTTTCTGATTCACAAATCCTTGCAAATCTTTAATACCTATACACTGAAAATGATCAAGATGGTCAAACTGTAAAGTTCCCTTTGACAATTGCTAGGGCACAAGGTAGCCTCTTCAAAGTTCCAGGTCATAGAGATTCATCAATTTTTATAAGATATAAAAGAACAGAGTTTTCCATATAATTTTATCCAGGTGGAGAAATATCAACTGATACAGTATTAATATACAATAAGAAAGGGAAATACACCAAAGTCAAAAGATTCTGTAAAGGTTAAAAAACAAGCAAGTAAACAAGAAATTTTATTGTCAGATTAATTGAAACATCATCTCGGCCTTTTATTCTTTCACTGAGAACTAAGATTTTAACTGGACTAGACCTTCATCAAAGCCTGGTTATTTAACCACTAAAATACAAAATAAGATAGCAATGCTAAAAGGTGAGAAATGAGTTCACCAGAGTACTCATTGATCACAACCGAACTACAGCATATTTTTGCTACTGTATTTAACCTGAGATGAGAAGGAAAATAATGAGAAAAGCAATAAATGATGTAGGAGAGAATGGTAGAAATACACTGAGAAATCAAAAGTGGGTCAAAGACTTTAGTACTCCAAAGAGTATAACTGTTGTGTGGAGGCAGTACCGAAGAAAAATATAGATGTTGTAGGCTGGCTTCAGCCTGGAATAGCAGCCTGAAATTGTATCATCAGAGCTGCATGGAAGACTTGCTCCTGCTTATTCTGACATTGGCTTCGAATCTGCATACAATGCTGAACAGAACTTAATGTAAAAATGACCTGCCATAAGAGGTCTCCCTCTGATCACACTTTCAGCTGTAAAGAGTGCTGTCCAAACCAACACAGCTTAAGTCAGAGGAGGTATTTAAAAGAAGGATAGATGAGGTGCGTAAGGACATGGTTTAGTGGTGGGATGGCAAGGTTAGGTTAGCGGTTGGACTTGATGATCTTAAAGGTCTTTTCCAACCTAGATGATTCTGTGATTCTATGATTCTATATCACGCTCATGGGTTGCATGTAATTTAAATTGCGTCCACTAAAGTAATAAATCAGAAAAAAATGCCACCGTACAAAATAAAACCAGCACGCTTCCAGTGAGGTTTATATTGTGGCTTCACATTTACGTTTACAATCTTAAAATGAGAGGTAGTTTTAAAAACTTCAGAGTTCACTTTGGGGGATAAAGTCTCAGCCACTGATGTTCATGACAGAATTTGCACACATTTCAAAAAGTCAAAAAGATTTACTGCACTTTATCTCTTTCCTTTTTGAAAGGCTTTACTGTGCATAGAACCTGTGCTGTTAACCAGTGCTTGTATTCCAAAGATAAATACCAACCATTCCCCCGGTTTATTGGAAAGATAGGACTCATAATACAGAAAAGTTTAATTAATTTTTCTTATCATCTTCTCCTCTTTCTAATCAGAATGAAAAATGGAAACAAAGGCACAGGAAATTAACATTTTAAACACCACGCATCTACTTTCTAAACACTGTCACAAAGAAATTCACACTAAGATGTACTTCTCCATCTTGCGTGCCTGTGCATTGCAAAAACACCGATATACACTTCTTGGGCCACCTAGAGCTAAACAGGCAAGGTTTTACACCGAATCTCAACTTTAAAGCAAGCACAGCGATAGTGCTCCTCAGTGAGGTGCTCTGGGTTCACAAGAAGTCTGCGTTTGAAATGATTGCAATCAGACACCGGTTCCTAAAGACGGATGCATGATACAATTGTGCAGGACCGCTTTTGGAGGAGGTGATTTTCCTACCAGTTCGTGCTGTCCTCATTACCCTCAGAGAAATCAGGACAACAGCACGTTACTGAGTAAAAATAGACAATCTTCTCTGGCTCTCTCCCCTTCCCTCCCTTCCCTGAGTTTCCCTCCAGAGCAATACTGACCATCAGCCCCAGGAAAATGAACCTTAGATAACAGATGCATCTATTGCTGAAGTGATTACTTCACTTTTATAAATTCCTTTGTTCTTCTGCCACGCGTCTCAGAGAGTCAAGAGCGCTGCGCTGATGGTATTAAGTTATTTCTGGCATCCCAATCAGCTCTGCAAACTCAAAAAAAGTCACTCTTCACCCTCATTTCCACGGCAGGATTTCACGCGTACGCAGCCAGAGGAACGCAGACGCACGCAGCCTGTGCTCCCCGGTGTCCTTCTGGCCTCCCCGCACCTTGCCTTTTCCCTTTTATGGGCTGCATGCCGAGCCACACTTAGAAAGCAACGGCAACGTTCGTTCAGTTTGGAGCTGGCTGGTGCCAGAATTCCCCCTGCAAATTCCCTTGTTTCGCAGTGAAAGTGCTCACGAACAGGACTACTTGTGAAATACAGGGCAACTACAGTGAAATAAATGAGCGTTTTGAGAAGAAACTTTGTGAAACAAAGGACCTATCTTCTGTCCCTCTGCTAAAAATAATTTCTGACAGGGCTGAAGCAAGATAATAAGCCGAATTATTCAATTTGCTTGAAATACGATGAGATATCATAATGCCACCTTTTGTAATCCGCACAAGAGATGTACAGCAGCACACAAACGGCAGAAGGAGCCCTCCCCCCCGCCCCAGCTGGAAGCTGTCCTTTCCCCCCGCCGCACTCACGGCATCAAGCACAACGGGTGCTTTGGACACAGAACTGCAGTGTATTATCTTATTAAAAGGCTTTGACAGGAGGTACACTACTGCGAGACCCAGCTAGTGCAAAGAAAGAAGAGAACCCCCCACTTCGCAGCTTCCAGCCTGTTACACAGAAACTTACTACACGCTCTAGGCAAATGCGATCACATTTTCTGTAATGCAGTTGTCTCCGCTACAGTTACCTGTCAAGCTTACAGTGAAAGAACACCTCTCTTATCATCAACCCCCCCCATGTAATATTTCACAAGCTATAACAAACGTACAGAAAACAATAAGCATGTACCTATGTACTACAGTATTCGAGTTAATACACAGTTACACTTCTGAGTCACTAGGTATTTAAGCAATTTTCTGTTTCAAACCTTTAAAGATCCCCACAGACTATGAAGCAATAACTATAAGAATATGCTCTGAATATGCTGATACGCTGCACGAGACATTACAATAAGCAGAAACCCACCACTATTGTAGTCACCTTTGCAGCACTTATTAAAGACTTTTCATCAGGGTCTTTCAAGTTTTTAATTGACCCCCTTCAAGATTAGCTTATTTATTTATATAAGAAAAGCTCCAAACCGTCAAGTGAGTACGTGCACCTCCTTTCGATGCTGAAAGAGGTACCTTCTTCTACCAGCTGAGGTATTGACTGTGATCCTTTTAATGTGTCTGAAATAGCTCCGATGCTTTCAGCCTGGACGGCACGGAGAGCTGCTCCAGGCTGGAGTGGGACTCGGCTGAGGAGAGAAGTGTAAAAGGGAATTCCTGTCATAGCTTCCAGTTGTTCTTGCTAAATATAGAGTTTGATTCACCCTGTAACTTGGTCCCCTGTGACACTTGACCATCGTAAAACCAGGGCTCAAGTGTCAAGAAGGAGGTGTTGAAGGAACACACCTTTGGGTCCTTTTCCTGCCCTCCCTCTCCCTATCGTTCTGGGCTTTTCACAAGCGCCAGGCGTATGGCGGCAGAAGGTAACGCACAACTCCTCCCATGGTGTTTGGGGCAGCATGTGCCTCCCTACTGCCACACCGGAGAAGGAAATAATTATGGAGACATAATGACGAAGAACTCACCTCGTAGGAACTAACAAGGGGAGGTGAATGCAACACCAATGCGACTGTATTGCTGCCAAGTCAGGAGCGAACTCACTCAGCAGCTGCCCTGGGGTCTCACAGAGTCACAGAACAGTAGGGGTTGGAAGGGACCTCTGGAGATCATCTAATCCAACCCCTCTGCTAAAGCAGGATCACCTAGAGCAGGCTGCACAGGATCGCATCCGGGTGGGTTTTGAANCCCCCTCAACCTTCTGGCCACGCTCTTCTTAACACACTCCAGGATACCATTGGTCTTCTTGGCCATGAGGGCACACTGCTGGCTCATACTCAACTTCTCAACTTGTTGACTTGTTGTCTCAGTGTAGCGTTCCTCCATGCAGGACAGCCATGCGCATGGGCAGGAGGGCTTCTGGCTGTGTGAGGCCATCACAGCCAGCTGATGAGCCTTACTGTGCATGGATGAAGAGAAGCTAAAGGGAGAGTGGGGGGAGTTGCTATAGCTCATGAGGGAAGTGAAACATTATTATACAGTCGTGCACACGCCGACTGGAGTACAGTCTTCAGTGAAGGCTGCTGAAGATCTGCCACAGCACGTCCTGCATGGGGCACAGCCTCATGGCTCCACTCCCGGCAGGGCAGCCCCCTCTTCACTGCAGCTTCACAAGAGTGAATTTTCCTCTTCTTCACTCCTCTGCTGTACCTGTTCTCCATCTGACCCACAGCACTAACGGTGACAACGGCAGTGTCACTATGGGCAATACTGTACTGGCCACTTGCTGCTACTTGCAGATTTTAGGAGAAGATCAACAATTTTCAAAATTAGTGTCAAAGACATTTATAACAACTATGGGTTGGAATAGTGATTTCTGGGAGGATTTCCCTTGACTTTAACTTACTTGACCAATCACTCTTTTTGTTTCAAGTATCTCAAAGAGGAAGATGACCACCTAGATCACTTCCTTAAGCCTGTGACTCACTCTCTTCTGCCCTCTTTCCCAAAAGTGCCGTGCTCTGGAAGCAGTTGATAAAGCTGAATACTTGCTGCAGCAGCTTGCAGATGACTCATGACAAGATGGACGCACAACTAGGCATGCAACAAGCATATGCATTTGTGCTGGGTCAAACCTGACAGAGGTACATATAGCAATCAGCTCATTCCAAGGAGAGCCCTTGGCCTATTCCTCAGAAAGGCTGAGCGTGGCTGATGTCAAATATTTTGAGGCACAGGAAGACACTTGCACTTGAAACATGGCAGAGGTCACAACAGGGCTCACAGACCTGTCTTTTGCCTAGAATGGAGGAGTTTGCTGCTACAGTCTAAAGTCCTTCCTGCCTTCCGGGCGCTTGAGACCACATTAAATCAAAGCTGGAGTCAGAGAAGTGACTTTACATACCTCCTTGTGAAGGTTCATATTTACAACAAAAGTATTAGAAGGCAATGAAAGAGGCAATATATTTTTGTAACATGGTCTTGTACGTGAATTTATTTCAATTTATGTTACAAACCAGCTCTGGAAGACACAGTTCTTTCTTCCATGTGTCATTAATTTAGCAAAGGTAGGCCATTGCTTACATTTTATAATCTCATCATCTTGCAAATATGCCTGAGAAATACCAGCTCAACATGGTTTCCTTCAACAAATTTTCATAGCAGTGGCAAGTAATTTAATAGTCTCAGTGACATGTGAACAGGAAAAGAATCTACCTCTGTCACTTACTTAACACCCATAAACTACTACACCTAAACTGTATAAAAATGTGGCAATAAAAGGAGTAACCCCAAATTTATCACTAATATCAGAAAATGTAGATCTGAGTAGATTTAAAAGGGAAAAATAGACACTTTTACCATTATTTTGCCAAGTACCATTGCCTTTGAATAACCACTGGGACGCACAGCCCCATGACTTGCATATTCATCTCCTAAATACGTGCAGCAGATGATTTAGTAAGTAAATAATGAGGCATATGTGCATTTCAGATGATGGATTCAATGCCTGGCAAGTTAGGGCCAGGTACGTTGACATGCACTGCATAAAATTATGATGTCTCATGTGCAGAGATCCAAAAGACATAGTAACAATGTATTTATTTGAAGTAGGAAAATCCCAATGTAGTTCAAAATACACTTTTGTTGCATTCCTAGAAGCTTGTCTAACTAACATGCTTCCTGGAACGGCTTATTAGTTTTGAAAGCGAAGTTGATGGTTAAGAGAAACGTGTATGTATCTTACTTCTTGACTGAGATAGTTCGCTGTCTAGTGTCAGAATTGTTTTTTTAAGCTGTCACTACTTAATACACTTACTTAAATGTTTTGCTTTTTGAGAAACCTTGTGAGCACAGATATAACTTCCCTGAGACTCCCAAAATATTTTTTCTATTATAGTCCAAAATGTTTTAATGTAATGCAAACAATGTAATACAACTGAAAATGCAAGTCAGCAAAGGAGCAGTCACAGTATCAGCCCACTTCAAATAAAACTTCTTTAAAGTAAAAAGTTAAAAAACACATTCCTGGAGTTTTGCTTCAAATTACCAAGTAGTTGCAACATATTATAGATCTTTGGCAATGCAAAACTTTGCTTCTCTATCTTAATTTTAGCTCTAGAAATTGCACTTTGTTACCAGGTAAGAATAGCGAGCCCACGATACTAAGTCTTTGGTTAATTAATTCCTCTCACTGCCTTTATTTGAATTCTTTGGTGAAGAATATGAAAATCAAAGTCACAGTACAATTAGTGCAACTATTCTCTTCATTCAACACACCTAAGTTATCGACTAAGATGTAAAAATAAGAAACTTGCTATCAGACAGATTTATCAGGGGACTAACATAGAGGATCCTGCAAAAAAATAACACCATCCATTTTCTAACTCACACAGATTTTGTTTGTACTTTTGGGCTCTTTTCCCTTTGGTATGTATCTACTCCATGTAAGAATGATTTGGCACATAGGCTTGATGAAAGACAGAGACTTTTAGCAATGGTACCCAGTCCTGTGAGGTTAGACAGAACGACAAAAATTTTAAATACAGTGGAGCTAACAATTACCAGGCATCAGAGCCCAATCTTACTCTTACTTTAAACTGAAAATAATTTTGAATCCTAGATTGCAGAAAGAATATCAGACCTCAGCTGTTTTGTCAAAAGAATAGGTGTTTGAGGAAGTATCATCCACTATTTGATTGTTTCTCCCAGTTTCCCCCAATCTATATGTTTCTTAATATCAAGAGAAAAATAAGCACTTTCTCTTGAATTTCTACTTGTACAGCTATGCCAACAACAGTAATATCAGGCTATTTAAATAATGAATGACATAAATTAGCATGCAAAAATGTTTGCTATTATCTAGTGGACAGGAAATCAACAAACATATCTAAATTAGCTGATTTTGTTTCTGTGACATTTCTGAGCTGCTAAATATTAATTCAACTCCTGCATGCTCTCTTTCTTTTCCATATAAAAGCATGGTGATTATCATCACAGACTGTTCCATCAAGAAATAATTAGCCTTGTATTAAGAAGATGGTCTCATTAGAGGCTGTCAGTGACCTTGTTCTAAATTTCAGAGTTCCAGCATCTTTTAATAGTGATGTTAGCATCATCTAAGAATTTGTATTAAGTTCTAAAAACTGCATGATGACTGTAACCCACGCAAATGCTAGAACAATATAGCTTTGACCACTGAATTACCCAAAAGCCATATTTTCTGTTGCTTCATATTCTGTAAAATTCTTACTTACCAAAATGTTTTGAGTAACTGAAATGTGATGATGACGTACAAGCAACAGATTTGTTTCCACTTTTCTCCTGGGAAATTTTAGCCACTATACCTGGCAAAGCTGATACCATTAGAAAGAGCAAGGGTACTGGCAGATTTTGAAGGGAATATGAATTTTAAATGACACGCTGATTTTGTAAACATCCTGTCTGCTATAATGATTCAGCACCATTTGGAAAAGAAACAAAAAACATGACATTGCACCGTCAGGTATTGTTCTGGGCAAACAAGTTTGACAAAATAGGAACTGACTGAATCATTGGTGAAATTCTGAACAGAAAGACTACTCATCGTTTTCACAAATCAGGGTAATTTGAATAGGCATCTATTATCTTTTTCAATCCCATAACAGACTTCTCTTGATGAAGGTCATCCCCATCAGTTGATTACCTCTGCTGAACACTATTAGCCCTTGTCTTCAACTCTCAGATTAAGACATCACCTGATGTACAGTAAGGAATTCTGTTGTTGTACCCATCTGACCCAAAGGTGTACCAGAACTAGGTATAGATGTACCAGAGGACTTGGGGACTCAGCATCAGACGAAGCAATGTACTTACCTCTTGTAATAAAGCATGAAACAAAATTGCAGCTGTGCAGGTAATCAGCTCACACGCAGCTATGATCCTGCTGTGAGAGAAAATGTAGTAGACTTGAGTAGAGCAATCATCTGAAGTCTAACAAAGAGAACAAAGACTAATTTCTGATGATTCCTCATCTAAATGGCATATTAACAGGGATAAAGATGTGGCTGAGATATGAAAAATCTGCCTGGTAGAAAGATGCACCCAGAACAAGGGAGATGAGGCAACGGGCTTGAGGAAGCAGAATATCAAGGGCATTATGAAGAAATGAATGCCTTTAGATAAAAAATGACCAAATTCAAGGACAACTGCACTAACCTGCTGAATCATATGTGATTGATCAGTTGCTATCTTTGGTTTGTATCTGCTGACCAGAAAATAAAAGATGAAGATTGATAAACTGTGGGTGTGAAGATTTTTAAAGTTTGAATCAATATCAGGACACTTATCTTAGTTCCCATGAGTCATATAGAAAAAAACCCTTAGCTTCTCATACCTCTGATATTCTGAAAAGTAAGACAATTAACAATGAAAGCTTTCCATGGTGAAGATATGAATAAATCTACTAGTCATACCTATCTATCAAGTAGTCAAATATGATCTATATCAAACCTTACTTTTATTGAATCAGATCTGCTACAGGAACATTTTTCAATCATCTGTGGCCTCCTGCCACACAAATATTGTACCTGTTCAGAGAGAAATTGCCAAAGAAATCAGTGTTGGCACAGAAATACCAGTAAAGCCCTCCACCTGCAAATTTCTAGATGATGTTTCCTGATACAATATCAAATCTCAAGCATTAAAAATAGTATAAACAGTTTCTCTTAGGAAATTATACAAAATATTTTTCAAAATCTTCACATCTTACTTTACACCCATATGAAGTAGGATTGTGGACTGGCAATATCTTCTATCCAAGGATAATAACAAATCTGAAAAAAGAAACTATAACTATTAAGCTGCTTCATTCAGTCCCATCAGGCTGTGCAACACAGATGGTAGCCCTTTGAAGTACAGTTCTTCAAGATCTGAAGCTAAAAGTAGTGCTTGAAAATAATCTGTCCTGAAAATGACTTTTGAGAACTGCAGGCTGCTCTGTGTTTCCATGCCCACCAACTATCAGTGAGGTGCTAGGTCATAATCTTCATACTCTGACTAAAGCGTCCACAAGGATGTTCACAGCTTATTGCAGCCAACTCTCAAACTGATTATTTATTTTTATGAGGAAGAAAGGAAATGTTCTTAGCTCAGGTTCCTAGTATAAAATGAGCTACGTAAGGCAAAACCACTGCTTTGTCATGGGTAGTTCAGAGGTGCTCTGGCTGACAAGGGGCAGAGGGGATCTGTAGCACTGGGACAGTGGTCAAGATTACAGTCTATCCACTGCATGGAGAGCTATGTGATCATGAAGCAGCCTGGTTCTTGAGGAAGAACAAAATCAGTGCTGGTTTAACCGAGCGCTATGCTGTATGATGAAGCAATTCAGGGGCTACTTCAACCATCTGTAGAGTCCAGGTGGACAATTATGGTGATATCCTCATCAGTTCATTCTGTGCAAGACATTCTTATTATTCCGAACAGCTAAATACCACATATGCATAGGTGAATAGAAATGCTACAGGCTTTAACAGTCTGTCAAACAACGAACTACAAGCTACTTTGACTTTCTCAAGATCAGTGCACTTCTTTCCCCAGGATTCAAGGTTGACCTACAAGTTTTGGGGTTTAGACTTGATAGGTCTAATGCTATAATGTGCATTTATTCCAGGTTACAGTCAGCATGAAACAATACCTGTTAGACTGAAACTATTTTATATTTATTTTGCATTCTGCAGTAGAAGAGGGGATCATGTACATAGGGATTTCACAGGTAATTTAAAACAAAAAAACCCTCCACAACAACTGTTTGTCATTAGCTTCCCTTGTGTGCTCTCCTCCTTCACTGAGTTCTTTTTTTCCTGCCATTTAGGTAAACCCATTTTCAAGGACAGACTTTTGTAAAGGGATTTGTAAAGGGATCTCAACATAAGAACTAATGCTGAATAGCTACTCTGCAGTAGATATCCCATGCTTTTTCTCACAAATAACTTCTAAACGATTGCAGAGGATGCAAAGCCCAACAGATGAGCAAGCAAGACTATCAGCTAAAATGAGTAGCTGAAGCCCCAAATCAATATTCTTACAGAACTGTATTCTAGAATAATATCTGAGCCACATCTCTCAAGTTTCTCCTTTTCCTGTGTTTTTCTTTAGAGTCCGACATTCCTTTCCCCTTGGAGTGCAACAGCTTTGGAGGACCTTCTTTCAGATGTAATTCCAGTCATAACGTGCCTATCAGAATTACAATGGATGGGTAAATGCTGGAAATAGATAGCAATTAAGAAAAACCTGTCATTTATTTTGTTATAGATCAGCACTAGTAATTCACAAATGGTGAAAAAAGCATGTACAACTGCTTTTTGTAGCAGATTAACCTAGTAAAGGCACATTTCTATGAGTGTTTGTGCTTTTCCTTTACTTTGTTCATATGAACAGTGACTGAAAAACAAATTTAATTTGTCTGAAGAGTCAAAATCCCACCTTTCCAGTATGTATTTTTAGTAACCAGGTTAAATACTGCAAACAAATTCTGAACCTTAACAGAATATTTTGACCTCATTTCTATTTAAATAAAACAAGACTGTTTTGTACTGTAATTGGAACATAAAAATCTATCAAGAAAATTGTGTAACACTCTGCTCTTTTCTTTTCTAGGCACAGCAAGTATGGAAGCTCTTCCTCTTTTCTTGTTTGGGTTTCAGTTTAAAAGATCACATATATTACATTCTTCCATAATTCCCATTAACTGAATTTTCCCCATATATTGAGATTTTTACATAATATTAGTAAGGTAAATGAAAACATATTTGTCTTTCAAACATTTTCAACCAATGCTATATATATATCTCTGCAGTGTGCCAGTCTCTGTATCTCTCCTCCTGTGTCTCAGACTTCTTCTTTTACTCTGATCTTTATATTTCCTCCAGAAGCAATCTCCTAACCTGCGTAAGTGCTTAATGGACCATCTATTTCATCTTTACTCATCTATTTCTTTTTTCATGCGTCCTTGTCTACACTTTAAATTCTCAGGTAGACTTGGGCGCTCATACTGTAAACATTCAGGTACTCCATGAAAGCACCCCTTCATTTCAAGTTATGCTGGCACATAAATGTTTGCAGAATCACATTTTATTCCAGCCTTCCTTTCTTCTGTTTAGCTCATCGCAATGCCCAACAACCTAGTGCCTACTAGACTACTACTCAGAACATACCTAAAACCCCATTTGCTCTCCTCAAGGCTGAAACACTTACCCAACCAAGCCATGTTCTGATTGTATTGTCTTCAAACTGGCAAAATTTATCACCTCTTCATGCCAAAATCCGTATCTTAGCTGATTTTAGGTGTGAGGCTGCAATGAGCTGTGATCAGGTACCAATTTCTCTGAAGCCCTGCAAACCCTTCTAACATCAGAGCTTTTGAAGGTGTTGTTAAGACTGGTTTTACTTTTATTTTGCAAGGTGTCTTCTATGGTAATAGGTGAATAATCACATACCTACTTCAATAATAGATCAAAGTTGAAGAAATTAATTATTAGACATGTTGATAATTAATTTTAAGATAAATGTATTTATGNTTCTCTGAAGCCCTGCAAACCCTTCTAACATCAGAGCTTTTGAAGGTGTTGTTAAGACTGGTTTTACTTTTATTTTGCAAGGTGTCTTCTATGGTAATAGGTGAATAATCACATACCTACTTCAATAATAGATCAAAGTTGAAGAAATTAATTATTAGACATGTTGATAATTAATTTTAAGATAAATGTATTTATGTCTAGAAAAATATGCCTACCATATTAAGCCGTTAACTGAATTTGGTAATATCTTAATTAATGTATTATTAACACATTCTTTTTGATATTTACTTGCCAAATTACATTTAATCAGTATTATTATGCTTGTGAGATTATTCTTCTGTCCAAAGTTTTTGAATGGGCTTAGATACTCTTGCATGATGACTGATCTATATCCTTTACTAACAATCATTGATACACACCTTTTTGAGGTCCACCCATGCCCTCCCATTACAGTACACCTCAGCTGTGTCTCCTAAAGCTCTGATAGTTACACTGCTTTGTAACAACGTATGGATACCGTGCACTAACCTGATTGCTGTATGGCATTTTGCCTTAGTCACTACTTTAGCTTAATATATGGCTGTAAGGAAAAAAACAAGCAGTGCTAAAAAATGTTATCAGTACTGTACTACCTCCTGAACCATTTTAAAGTGGAAATCTTTAATCCCAAATGCCTTAATTTTCAAAATGAAAAATGCAATCTCTCCCTGCAACACTTCACAGTCCGCAACAGTTGCATTTGATGAGAACAAGGATTAACTTTGCCTTACTGCCAGGGGCAAATTCAAGTTATGCAAGTAAAAACAGTAGACCTGGCAGTTCACTTAGAATATCTATCTTCTGCATTCTATAAAATTATCTTTTTGTTTGATGGTTTTCTTGTCATAAACTTTCTAGCAATAAAATACAGACTGTGTATCTTAGTTGCACTGCTTTTTAGTTGCACTGCCAATTTCCATGCCAACTCAATAAAATTCAGGTCTGTATTTTATGCAGTATACTAAGAGAACATAGAAGAAACATACAATAATGTTACAAAAGCTGTTTATCCACTGGATCCTTTAAACATGCCCATTTTACTATGTGCAATCTCAGTGAAGCTATGTCACTAGCAAAAGTACTCGTGTTCTTAACTTTTTTAATACGATTCCCCTCCATTGCTTCCAAAGACCACCACTATACAAATTTTGTATATTTATATTAAATGCATGTTGATCTATGGAACAACTTGAGTTTTCAACCAATAAGGTGTAGAATTAACCATATTTGCACCATTTCTCAACAACTGGTTTTGTTAACCCTTCTCCTAATGGCAGCTCCAGCTCTTCCACAGAATGGTCTGTGAACCCACAGACTAGCACAACGGAGGTGACGGATGGACGGAATAACCATTTTCAGGAGAGAGGTGCCCTTCTGAGTAAC
The DNA here is from genome assembly GCA_013400195.1 of Aramus guarauna. NCBI lineage: Eukaryota > Metazoa > Chordata > Aves > Gruiformes > Aramidae > Aramus > Aramus guarauna. The sequence goes on from VXBL01002919.1 coordinate 133,139, forward strand.
TTCCCACAAACCGAGGCTAAGGGGAGTTTATCAGGAGCACACAGGAAAACGCAGACTGGAACCATAAACTTGCAGCAACAGCAAAAACACGCCCGAGAGGAGTGGGAGTGATGAGGAGAGCCAGACAATCAGACAAGTAGTACGACAGCGCACTGGGAAGGAAACGCAACAGCCCAGGGAGCGCCTGCCTGAAAGTCACGCTTACAANTTCTGATTGTATTGTCTTCAAACTGGCAAAATTTATCACCTCTTCATGCCAAAATCCGTATCTTAGCTGATTTTAGGTGTGAGGCTGCAATGAGCTGTGATCAGGTACCAATTTCTCTGAAGCCCTGCAAACCCTTCTAACATCAGAGCTTTTGAAGGTGTTGTTAAGACTGGTTTTACTTTTATTTTGCAAGGTGTCTTCTATGGTAATAGGTGAATAATCACATACCTACTTCAATAATAGATCAAAGTTGAAGAAATTAATTATTAGACATGTTGATAATTAATTTTAAGATAAATGTATTTATGTCTAGAAAAATATGCCTACCATATTAAGCCGTTAACTGAATTTGGTAATATCTTAATTAATGTATTATTAACACATTCTTTTTGATATTTACTTGCCAAATTACATTTAATCAGTATTATTATGCTTGTGAGATTATTCTTCTGTCCAAAGTTTTTGAATGGGCTTAGATACTCTTGCATGATGACTGATCTATATCCTTTACTAACAATCATTGATACACACCTTTTTGAGGTCCACCCATGCCCTCCCATTACAGTACACCTCAGCTGTGTCTCCTAAAGCTCTGATAGTTACACTGCTTTGTAACAACGTATGGATACCGTGCACTAACCTGATTGCTGTATGGCATTTTGCCTTAGTCACTACTTTAGCTTAATATATGGCTGTAAGGAAAAAAACAAGCAGTGCTAAAAAATGTTATCAGTACTGTACTACCTCCTGAACCATTTTAAAGTGGAAATCTTTAATCCCAAATGCCTTAATTTTCAAAATGAAAAATGCAATCTCTCCCTGCAACACTTCACAGTCCGCAACAGTTGCATTTGATGAGAACAAGGATTAACTTTGCCTTACTGCCAGGGGCAAATTCAAGTTATGCAAGTAAAAACAGTAGACCTGGCAGTTCACTTAGAATATCTATCTTCTGCATTCTATAAAATTATCTTTTTGTTTGATGGTTTTCTTGTCATAAACTTTCTAGCAATAAAATACAGACTGTGTATTTTAGTTGCACTGCTTTTTAGTTGCACTGCCAATTTCCATGCCAACTCAATAAAATTCAGGTCTGTATTTTATGCAGTATACTAAGAGAACATAGAAGAAACATACAATAATGTTACAAAAGCTGTTTATCCACTGGATCCTTTAAACATGCCCATTTTACTATGTGCAATCTCAGTGAAGCTATGTCACTAGCAAAAGTACTCGTGTTCTTAACTTTTTTAATACGATTCCCCTCCATTGCTTCCAAAGACCACCACTATACAAATTTTGTATATTTATATTAAATGCATGTTGATCTATGGAACAACTTGAGTTTTCAACCAATAAGGTGTAGAATTAACCATATTTGCACCATTTCTCAACAACTGGTTTTGTTAACCCTTCTCCTAATGGCAGCTCCAGCTCTTCCACAGAATGGTCTGTGAACCCACAGACTAGCACAACGGAGGTGACGGATGGACGGAATAACCATTTTCAGGAGAGAGGTGCCCTTCTGAGTAACTTCCCACAAACCGAGGCTAAGGGGAGTTTATCAGGAGCACACAGGAAAACGCAGACTGGAACCATAAACTTGCAGCAACAGCAAAAACACGCCCGAGAGGAGTGGGAGTGATGAGGAGAGCCAGACAATCAGACAAGTAGTACGACAGCGCACTGGGAAGGAAACGCAACAGCCCAGGGAGCGCCTGCCTGAAAGTCACGCTTACAACAAGCCTCATGAAACGGCTGTGTCGTGTCAGGAAGTCAGTGTTACCTTTCTGGAAGCACGTCAGTAGTTAAAGGGAATCCTATTACTCCCTCATCCCTTTAGTGCTTCCACAACCCGCTTTCACCTCACCGCCACAAACGACTTTTATTCTCCCGCATGTTTTCCTTGCCC
>VXBL01002919.1:136331-151048 GCA_013400195.1 Aramus guarauna
ATAGGCTGATGGAGAAAGGTTCCGGGGCAGCTTTAGTTCCGGGGGCTCCTCCGCATGAACAGCGGCCGCCGCCACCGCCTCGGCTGCAACGATGATCCCGATCCCGGTGGTGGTGTGCGTGCTGGGGGGCTGGTGCGCCATCTACCTGGCNGGTGCCGGGCTCAGGGGACGCCGCGGGGCAGCCGGAGCCCGTCAGCCTCGGAGAGCTGAGGTCGGGGCGGGCGCTGGGCTGTTCCCCGCTCCGCAGCTCCGGGGAGGGTGCGGCTGGCAGGGGGTTGCGGTGCCCCCCAGGCCGCTGAGGTAACCCATTCCCCGAGGGCGAGCCTCCCCGTCCTAAAATGGGGGCCCTTCAGCCCCGCGAGAAGCCTTCGCGGCGGCGCCCGGGCAGGTGCGGGTTTGCTCCCGCCCGCGGCCGGGGTTGAGAACGCCTCCCGGGCGGCTGCAGCGCTTCGGGGTCTGCGTTAAAGGACCAAAGCTGTGAAACGTTGGGGAAGCCAGCTTTTAGTCTGCCGCTTAAACGGTTCGGTGACGCCTTAATGTGCTTTCTGGAGTCTAAAGTATTCTTATATTTAAAAAAAAATAATCCCAAAACAACCACAAAAACCCCACCATTCATTTCTAAGTTTGTTGTGTCGAGTATATGTTTTATCATGAAGATTTTTCTAAAATTACTGTATGTAAAAGCATAACTAATGCGCTTTTTTTTTTCTTTTGAATGTCCTTAGTTTTACTGAAAAAATGAGTTGAGACAGAGCTCAATACAAATAATTTTTAAAGAGATAAACTTATCTTCAGAGAGTATTTGAAGACTCATCTTTTTCCTCCTGATGGAGAGGGGGTGGTTAGAAAAGAAAATACACCAACAAGACATCATTTATTATATCTAGGGATGCATTTGTGCGTTGCACAAGTTTCATTATCTTTTTTTTTTTAAGTTTGAAGTATGATTTTTAAGAGGTGATTGAAGTTGTGAAGTATGTATGCAAATAGGTTGTATGCTGGTTAAATATGAGGAAAAAGGAAATAAAAGGTTTGATCTCTAATTCTTTTCCTGTTTTACATTGTTACAGTCCAGGAGCTACATTTGTTTCTGCCAAGTGCAGGTAGAGCCTAGCAATTTCAAAGTAAAAAAACGTTCACTTTGTGTCTCCTGTGAAATACAGGAAGAAATATAAGAAATTCTAGGTGATGAGAAAACTTGGAAAAATAAGTGGCTCCCCCTGCTGCTGATGGTTAGAGAGCAAATTAGCTCAGTAAATGATGAAAGCTATTAATTGCCAAATTTTAGTTTGTACATAATGACAACAAAAAAAATAGCAATTTATTTGCAGATTTTCCAAATTTTGTTACAGCAAGTCTATATGAGGTATTTGGAAACAAAGGTGGCACTGTTTTGAAGCACATTAGAAGATTGGCCAGGTACCAGAAAAACATGCTCCTGACTGTAGCGAGACACACCGAAAATGACCAGAGGTCAGGCAGCAGGCTGGTTTCTTTTTGACAGTAACTTTGTGTCTGATGAAGAACCTTAGAGTGTGAAGCAAGAGCTTAATACAGGTAGCGGAGCTGTTGTGCCATGATGCTGAGACCCATTTGTATCTCTGAGGTTCTGAAGATCTTTGTCAGCATTAGACCTTAAAATCATTCTCTTTTGTAAGAATAGCCACTGCTTTTCTTGTTACAACCTCTGGTAAAGCTTAGCAGCAGCAAGGGAGATAAAAAAAACCCCACATTGTTTGGAGCCAACATAGTGCCTGATTTATGTTGAAAAGGAAGGGGGAATGCTATAGCAAGCAAGAGAGTCCAGGAGTTAAAATTTAACTTTGATCTTTTAACTAAAAGTTGACAAAGGTTATTAATTTTTAGGAAGTATGTGGGAGCTGTGGGGCTTTAGTGAACTTGCGGGTAGATCTCATGTGTGTTCATCTCAAGGATAAGTTTCACTGTGAGCACCACAGCCAAAATAGAATTTGGAATAAATAATGAGATTTATATAATTAGGAAACTCAAGGATGCTTGTTTTATTGCTGGTACTGTAAATCTCCCACCATGTTCATAACCTGAGGCTGCTAGCAACCGGAGCAAAAGGCAGTCCCTGCTTAAACCTCAAATCACTTACAATTTAATTACACCAGAAGGTCGTACAGAGCGTGAGTGAAAACTAATACAGGAGTACTTTTCCATGTGTGATCCTGTTGATATTTTTGGCAAGAGAAGTATGGTGCTGTAACTTGCACTTGATGTTTATTCTGTAAACTTGTTCAATGTGCAATGTCTCTTGCTCAGTTTGTTCCCTTACTGGTTTTGTTCAGATTTCAAACATTTTGTTAGGCAGTCTGACTCTTAGAAAGTCTACAATACAGAAAGAATAACTGTGTATATAAATGCATTTTTGCACAAATAAATTCACATATTATAATATTGCTAGAGTTACATTACAAGATACATTTGTGTTAGCAAACTAAAAATATGCCGAATCAAACCAGGACTTGGAATTTTAAGTCCCTCTTGTTGGTCTTCATTGAACCGATGGCATGAAAATTTCCATTGAAGCTTGGATCCTACAAAAGGGAATCACTCAGGCAGACCCCTAATTCCCTGCTCCCCAGCATCCTAAATCATCCCATTTTATTCTGCCTGAAGGATCAGGAATGAGCAAAGGGTAGAAGGTTGTCCCTCCTTCTGCTATGAGAAATAAAGGATGCATTAGACACGTTCAGTCAAGGTTAGCCTTCAGCTTTTAAGGTCAGGAAGCTGAAATGGTTCGGAGCTCTTGAACAGATTTTGTCAGCAAAGAAGAATGTTAAGGGCTCCTGCTTGCTGGCAAATATTTATGGAGCTCCTGGAGTATTTAGCAGATGTTCATTATTTTGAAGGCTTGCATAAATAAAAAAGGTATTGCTTTTATAGTAAAATTAATATAACAAAGATCACATAGAACTCAGAAGCAGAGGCAAGGCCTGTGTGAAGGAAGGTTGAAATGAAACATAGGATACCAACATACCTCATACCAGGGCGTGAGGGTGCATGTGGTAATGTGGTGATCCTACTGGGCTCAGGATGGAAGGAACAAAAGTCTGCACGGAGCTTTGTAATATATTTTGCAAAGGGAGGCAGTCATTTAGTGATCATGAATACCATTTATACAGCTTGTGAAGAAAATGTATTTTGGTACCTTTTTTTTTCCCCATTTGCCAAATGTATGGTCAGCAATCCCACATTTCTCGTGAAAAACTTTGTATTTATTCATGCCCTGCTACTACAGTGGGACTGTGATGTGGTTGGAGTGAATTTGAAGGGATGAATTTGTGGCATTTCTAGGGAAGAAGCGGTTTTTGCATGTGATAAAAGGAACATGTTTTTAAAGTGCCAAATCAATATATCCAAATAACTATTATAACAATATGTGGTAGGCTGGGGTGGGTTTTTTTTGGACTCTCTGTGAATGAATAGGATGTGTTTAGTTAATTCCCAAAAGGCAGTTTTTCATATCAGAGGTACTTAATGTCATACGTATTTTTGTTCTTAATTATCTGGTAGATTATGTGAGGAGGTCTTTTTCTTTGTTTCTTTGGCTTATGTATTATTAATTATACAAGTGTAATCATCTTTGTGATCTCTTCTGTTAGCAAATGCCGGGTTAGCAAATGCCGATCTGGTTGTGGACGCTAAACTTAGTGGTGTCATAGGGAGTAACTAGTGTTGACTAGGGAATACATTATGATGAAAATTTCTGTTGGTGCCCTCAGCTGATTGAACAAAAATGTGGCTGAAATCAGTAGGGTGAAAGAGAAGGAAATGACACAGAAATATATAGGCAGAAAGGATAAATGGTGTAATAGGTGACACAAGAACAATGACCTGAGTAAATGGGTCTTGCAGCCTAGGAAAATTGTTACTTGAAATAAATTTTTAGTGTTCAAAGTTTAATTAATTTAACAAAATGAGAAAAGCCATGAATATAGTTGTGCAAGATGAGATCCTCACACCCTACCACCACTGCAGCAGGACAGGAGGAATCCAAGGAACTTGGCGAGTTCTAAATTTGTTTAAAGAACCACGGATGACAGCCAGAAACTTGCGAAGTTCCTCTTGGGGGAAGAAGGGGGAACCTGCTGTGAGCTATGTATTCCCGATGTCTTCAGTAGGTGCTGCTGCTCATAGGGGAACTTGGGAACAATGCTCCATCCAGTTCAGACGGCTCCGAACTGACTGGATTGTGTCAGAGACACTCCTGCCCTGGGAACTGCCCGAAGTAAGGAGGCTGAAAGCTCTGGTGTGCTTTTCCTGAGCTATGAGTTCCTCTTTCACCTCCAAGGAAAGCACTCCTTCGCTTGGGTTTCTGATACTAGCTTCCATGAAGCAAGCTGAGTGAAGCCTATTGAGAATACAAGCACCATATAATACAAAGTAGCAATTGCAAAACTATGTATGGCGGTCTATTATAACAGATAATACTGCAGGTAAGTATTAATCATATAGTTTATAGGTCACGTTTCTCATAAAGAGAAATCTTTGGAACTACTAGGACGGCATTCTAGCAGTATCTCGAAATGCTGCGAAGGTATCATAGTGAAGTCACTGTTGCAATACAGGTTGATAATTTCAAATTTCTTCTGGCTTTTTGTTAGTATGATCAAATATTTCAGAGTCCTATTAGGCATAGTCTTTGCATTTGAAAAGCAGACCACATTTTTACCCTTACTAAAAGGTATCCACAGTACTGATCTATATCTTACCAATATAAGAAATAGTTTTTTCAGCTGAAGCCAAAAGAAGCATTTTTCTTTGTTGTAGTTTTAGAAATGTTGACTGGAATATAATTGTACATTGAAAAAACTATAAACTTTCCAGTCTTTGGCCTTCTAACAAGATAGTTAAATACTGCTGAAAATTATTTAACACTAGGAAAGATGATATAAGATCTTGTTTGTCAAATAACACTGGATCCCCAGTCTCTCTTGCAATCCTAGAACTGTCGCAACTTACATCAAAACAGTGGCATAACTTTTTCACATTACGTGTCACACCTACCTATATGTCAAAATATAAATAATGTGCAGGACATTTACCTGAAATTATACATCTGTTTTTATATAAATAAACAGATCACATTTACCACTCGGTCACATAACACAAAATCTTCCTAGAAGTTTTTGGTCAAACTGATTTTGCATTGTTTTGCAGTCATCCAACTCTCTGAAGGCATCTTATGAAGACTGGCTGCTGACATATGGCTTGAGCATCTCTCCTTTTCACATGCGATGGCAAACAGCTCTCTTCAACCGCCAGTTCTACAACTGGGGGAGATGGAAACCCAGATTTCTGTATTTATGGTATAAATTCAGGATTTTTTTTTTCTTCTGTTAAATATAGAGTCAAGAACTTAACCACATCTGTGCCTTTCAGCCTTAAAGGTTCAGTGGATAGACATGGTTATTTCACTAGGCTAATGATAAAACCAAATTAGTGTGGTTGCCATAATTGTACTGTGCCAGTATATGTCTTTCTTCTCTGCTAAAAAATACACAGCTGTGATATAGGTTGCATGTTGAGATGCTATAAAACTAGAAACTGTGAACTATTTTTACCAATGGTTTGAACTATACATAGTTCTTAAGAGTACAGCTGTTACTTGTAATACTCTGTACAGAAGTAGGTCTGAAAGCAGCTTCGCATGTCCTGTGTCTGCCCATCACTGTACACTGAGCTTTCCCCTGGCCACTGGAGTTTACCAAGTGTTCAAAGACAGTTGTGTCCCTATTGTCAATCATTGCCCAGTCATTCAGTGACTACCTGCTCAGAAGCGCATTGCTCACCTTCTTTTATCTGCCTGCACTCTTCCCTGCTAACGTTGCACAGACTGCTGGGAATGGGTAAATAAGCAAGGGGGTTAGTATGGGTGCTCCTGGACTGGTTTAGAAAACTATTGCTCAGTTGCCTTCCTAGCATTACTTTATATCTGTTCTGAAAATATAAAATGAGTGAGGTTTGAATTTCTTTTCATTTCCTGTGTTGCTGCCCTCAGTGAGATAGTAATAAAAGAGAGGTCTGCTTCATATTGGTTTCTCTTGTGTGTAATGATTTTACTATTTCAGTCTCAAATAGTTCTATATTGATCACAATTTTTAATGCATGTAGTTTATTACAGTATAATGTTTCCACCAGTCTCTTTAATTAACATTACAAGTACATGTTGCTTGAAATAAATCTTCTAATTCCCAGTGAGCTTCATTAAGGATGGTAAGAGAACATTTATACCATTGTGAGAGGAAGAAGGACTGGTAGTGAAGTGTTTTAGCTAGAAAATAAACTTTTTCACAACCTTCAACTATCAAACAGTGTAAAAAAAAAAAAAAAAGCTGGATAAAAATTTACCACTAGGTGTACTGATGTGAATTGCAATGATTTTCAACACTGATTTTAATGAAAAATAAATTGGTGAGAAGAGCAATGTGTTTTAAGTAATTGATTTAATTGTTTTTAATCTGGTCTTGCAGTTGTACCTTTTGGTTATTCTTCTTTTAAAAAGGTTGAGTCTCATTTATTGTTCTTTAGCACTTTTTATTATTTGCAAGGAAGATGCAAAATTTATTGAAAAAGCTTATATAAATAAATATGTATGCTACCCGATAATTTGATCCCGGTCTCTAAATACGTGATGGTGTGGTGTGGCACGGTGAATTATACATTGTTAGTTATGTTTTTATATTCATAGTTAATGGCAAGTTACATGTAGTGGGCAACCGTATAAAGTTTAGAATGTGTAAGAACAGCATAAAAATATTTGAAAATTAATCAGGATGTGGTTTGGATGTAAAACATTTATTAACCAAGGAAAATATATGTTATTAGCTGATGTTTTTGGTATATGTTATTCTTGTTATTACTTGTTATTAGTTTGCTTTAGCTAATATTTTTGTACGGGATTGTTGACACATGAGTGGTAGTAGCATCAGATAAGTTTTGCCCTATGAGTTTGGTGTGCTAAAGCAGTTACGGATCCGGAGAATATACCCTGTCTTCTTGCAGCTATGCATTGCTAAACTATTTGCTTCTCTTTGTAGGTTCAGTGTAGGGATGGTGTTTGGTATAGTTGCCATGTTTGGCTCTGTTATTCTTCTTGGAAAGACACTGATGCAAACACTGACACAGATGCTCACCGAGGCACCGAAAGCCCAGAATGATCGTATGCTGCAAGTTGTGGTAAGTGTTTTCTCCTCTGGTCTTTGTTTGAGAGTTGCGAACTTACCTTAACCAGCTTCCTAATGGGGTATGTGATGCTAAAATCCTCCTATGCAAGAATAACCTAACTCCTGATATTCATCTACATAGAAATCTGCTGGTTTGCTATCAGGCTTAAAAATGGGGAGTAGAGGTGGTAAGAGAAGGGAAGACAAATGAAGTCAAATTTGTGGAAGAGTTTATATCAGAAATTCTCAGGAGTGATAATTGCCTAGTAATTTTGAAAGGCCCTAAATTATCATAGTACTAAGGATACAAAACAGAACTAAGAATTTCCCCTCTCTGAGCTGTGCAATGTCGAGGTACTGGTGGCCTTAAAGTTTGCAGAGCACATCCATAATCCAAGAGGAGAGGAGTTCTATTTCATTTATTACAATACAAAACGTCAGTGGAAAAGGAAAGAAGTGTAAAAAGCTTTGTGTGATAGTGGAAGCAAAGATTCCTTAGTGAGGAGATGGCATGTTTTTTGGTTGTTCAAGAACTTGTGCCCTAATTTACAGTGTGAAATTGAAAGTGCTGTTTCTGGCAGTATCTAGTCAAAGGCCTAATAACAATATATTTAACTGTTTTGTGGATTTCTGATGCTGGACAAGAAAGGATTGTATTTCACAGAATGGGAGAGATTACAAATGCTGTCTTTTTTATCTCTACGTGAGGTAGTAATGGAAGAACTGACATTGCCTTACAGCAGTGTTAACCTGGAAGGGATCCTAGCCACGCTTATTTCCCCAAGAGTGTTATCTGGCCAGAATGTGTGGTCATTTTCCAGAAATGCGGAAAGTCCTATGAGATTGCTCTGCCTTGTGCTGCATGGCTTAGAGCAAGTGTGCCCAACCATTTTACTCTAAGTACTCAGCTAGTCTAGTGAACAGAAGTTGGGAGTCGCGTGCTGCCATGATAGGCCTTCCCATAAGTGCTAAACTGACTGTGCGCAGCTAGACTTAAAAAATTGCATGAGTGCAGGAAGCCTGATCATCAGCGTGTGCCATAAACTCAGAGCTTTTGCGATGGTTTGGGTCTGTTTCACACATGCAGGGTGAATATAGCAAATTCAGTACGTGTTGTCAAAAGCAGGCAACGAGACCTGGGAGAGACCTGCAGCTACTGCCACTGCAGTCACCCAGTCCCAGACCCATGCCAGCAGGGTCTATCCTAAGCATGTATGTCTATTGCATCCTGGAGTAAGAAAAGCCTCCCTTGTATCTCCATTTTCTGAGATGATTATAAGGATCAATCCACTTTTGTGACGCCAGAGTAAAGTGGCCATTTGCAATATATTGCTCTTTGAAGAAAAGAACATAGAGGCAACCAAAGTAAAGATGAGCCTTTGGAATTAATCTGGTGTGAATGGGAACTATGAAAGCAGAAATCTAGGACAATATTCGCAATTTCAATGTGGAACTGATTCCTCAGTGACTGCCTGCTGGCAATATCACTGCATTCAAACCAAAGACAGAGTGGTTGTCTGAAAAAGATTTAATTTATAGGGATAATGTAATGTCATGTATGGGGATATGGGTACTTCTCCTGAGTTGACTTGTGGTTCTCTTTCTATCCTGCCTCATCCTTTCATTTCTGAATGAATATGTTTCTATAATTCTGCCTTTAAGCAGTTTGAGTACTCTTTTTGAGGGGAATGTGCTAGCATAAGTTGACAGAAAACAGTGACCCATGTGTGGTTGCAAAGAGGTGAAGAACAACTCAGGAGGACCTTCTCTTCATTTAAATTTGTTATTTCTATTTAACTGCCTTGAGGAGAGTGAGTTTGTTCTTCTAAAAAAAAACTTCTTTTTTTTTAACTCAACTATAGCCTGTGGCATAAATCTGTTTAGCCTTTAGCCTTTGGCTATGGAGATATATAGATATATAGATATATATATATGTAGAGAGAGAGAGAGAGAGATACAGTTCTGCTTATGTTTTATTGATGAAGATTTTTGTCTCCTCCTCCTCTTATTCAGTCATGTACTTTATTTAAAATACCTATCTGTAGGTAACTGGTCTGTTTTTCTTCAGCTGCCCCCTCTTGTGTTGGTTGCCTATTGACAAAAGTGGGAAAGAGGCGGATCGGTAACTAGTAAAGGATCTTCTTTTACTAAAGGCATTTCCAGAAGGCCATAAAATAGATGTCAATGCTTATTAACAAAATACTGCTATTGATTTCAGAGCCCATTATGAAAGTTAACTTCTCTTTTGGGCTAGCTTTCTTGATGTGAAGTCAGACAGCATCTGGTGCTGTGTTCTAACAGGCTATAGCCATGGTGGCATTAAGATGGCAACTCTGGCTATTGCTGTCTGTCCTCCCACATGCCCGGAGTGGAGGGCCACCAGCAGCACCAGTTGTCTGATGCATTAGTGCCACAGCTGGTGCTGTAATACAAGCAATGGATGTTTAATGAATGAAGAGCAGCTGTCTTCATACAGTGAGGTACTATAGTTGTGCCAGTTAAGATAAATATCTTGGTCATGATCACTCTCTGGACAGAATTTGTGAAATTATTCACTTTCATGTTAATGAAAATAGTCTTTTGAAGGATTTCTTTTAGCTAGATTGTCTCACCAACCTATTGTAGAGTTCTGCTGCATGGATAGGTGAATGCAGATAATTGAGGAATGTGCATGCCTGAATGAAGGTAGAATCAAATGGGATCTGCTCAGTTGGATCTGCAGCCTCTTGTGTCCCACAAAGGTATTTTTTTAGAGAGTCCTATAGACAGGCCAGGAATTTTTGCCCATAGCATCCCTTTTCTGCCACTGGATTGCAATTCAAGTTGTGTTCACATCAGCTGTTAGTGACTGTACTGGAATGAGCCCTGCCTTGAGCAGGGAGAACTGTGGAGCAGACAGAACTGTCCCAGAGCAAGCAGCAGAAGTGGCCTTACCATCCCACTGCAGCACAGCAGCTGCGAGGGGATGGGAACTGAGCAGAAGGAAAGAGGAGATTGCATGAGCCAGCAGTGTGCCCTTGTGGCCAAGGCGGCCAGTGGTATCCTGGGGTGCATTAAGAAGAGTGTGGCCAGCCGGTCGAGGGATGTTATCCTCCCCCTCCAGGCCACCTCTGGAGTTCTGTGTCCAGTTCTGGGCTCCCCAGGTCAAAAAAGACAGGGAACTACTGGAGAGAGTCCAGCGGAGGGCTACAGGGGTGATTAGGGGACTGGAGCTTCTTCCTCATGAGAAAAGGCTGAGGGAGCTGGGTCTCTTTAGCCTGGAGAAGACCGAGAGGGGATCTTATAAATACTATTAAGTATCTGAAAGGCAAGTTTCAAGTTGATGAGGCCAGACTCTTTTCAGTGGTGCCGAGTGACAGGACAAGGGGCAATGCACACAAACTGGAACACAGGAAGTTCCATCTTAACATGAGGAAAAGCTTCTTGACTTTGAGGGTGACCAAGCATGGGAACAGGCTGCGCAGGGAGGTTGTGGAGTCTCCTTCTCTGGAGATATTCAAAACCCACCTGGACACGATCCTGTGCAACCTGCTCTAGGTGATTCTACTTTAGCTGGGGGGTTGGATTAGATGATCTCTAGAGGTCCCTTCCAACCCCCTACCATTCTGTGATTCTGTTCCTCATTCTCTTGACTCGTGACTGCTTTGAAGCTCATCTGGAAGCAGCTGGTGTCTCATGACTAGTGCAATAAAGGGCTTGGGGAGTGGTGGGAATCCACAGCAACAGGAGGAATGTGAGGGGCCTGCATGTTATGTCTTAGATAAATTAAAATTGTATATTCACTTCAAGTGCTGTTTTTTTTAATGGTTAAATTGCTATATGTAGACTGCCAAAATTTGAACAATAGACAAAAGCTACCCTTTTTTTGACCTTGTAAATTTGGGATAGTCTTGTGATTTAGACAGGGAGACTAACAGTTCCAGCTGTAGTCTCATTTTTTGAACTTTTAGGGCTCATAGCGTGTTCAGTGCCATACAATTTTTAATTTTTTAAATTTTTTTTGGAAGAGTGGATCTCTCTAGCTATATGACTTGCTGCAGTAAATTGTAAACTAATGCCCACAGTTGCCAAGTCTGTTTCATTTGAGTGGAAGTCTGTGTGCATTTTTATAAACCTCTTGAGCTTAATATAGTGTAGGACACATTCGGTCAGGACCGCGGGGAATAAGTAGGGCAGGGAGAAGGCTTTTGTGCCTGTAGAGCTTTTCAACCTTCCACAAAAGAATATATATTTAATATATTTTAAAAGACATTGAATAAATTGGGAGAAGAGGTACAAACTGATAGTGCTGCGTGAGAACTGACCCTGTTCTGTTGTGGGTCTGAAGAAGCTGAGTGAGAGCAGTAAGTTTAGGGACAGAATGATTTGTCTTTGTACCTCTTGGTTTCCTCCTGTGTTTTGTTTTGTTGTCATGCCCACATCAACAGGTGCCTGGTGTAAATTTGCCTGTCAGCCAGCTGACCTATTTCTTCTCTGCAATCCTCATCAGTGGTGTGATACATGAAGTCGGCCATGGGGTGGCAGCTATTCGGTAATACAAATTACTTTTCTCTTACTATGTGCTAACAAAGCCCAATATTCCAGAGCATTTAGTTACAGGTGGATGTTGTTAGCATTGCTTCAGTTTATCTGGAGAGGCTGTTTATTCTGTATTTCATAGCTTCCTTAGATTTTAAGTTTGGAAGGGTGTACAATTAATGATAGAGTTTTAATACAGGGTCTATTCTACAGACCATGAGAAAGGACTTCTGCTTTGCAAATATACCATGCTGCATTAGGTTTAAAATAATACTTCTTCTAAGTTGGTCCTGTTTTTCATGCAGCAGTTGCATTTCTGCAGCTGTGGCACTTGAAGAGGACCGGTGCGCTATTGCACAACTGTGCTTTTAAAAATATTTAAAATGGATTTGTTTAAACATAGCTGGTGAAGCAGTAACTCAGTCCAATGTGATTTGCCCCTATTAATCTCAGTGATGTGTTAATTTTGATCAAAGATGGTATTTTTAATGTCACTTAACTACGATGATTACTTCACAAAAATGTTATTTGACATGGTTAGTCATTACTGTTAAATAACAGTCCAGCATAAGAGGGTTAAGTGGTGGTTACTGGGATTGATACTCAGGTGTCCTCTGCATTGCCCCTGGACATCATCATTATCTGTCCCATGAGCATGAAGCCCTAAGTTGTTTCTCTGATTTTTTTGAGTGTAGGGAGTCCTGACTGCATCTTAACACATTACTACCTTTTTTATAACCTCAAAAGTTCTCAATTAAAGGGGTGGTTTGGGACCCTCTATGTTACATACGGTCTGTCTTTCAGCTTTTTCCTCCCTAATATTCACAGGGGGTTTTCTGTGGAGGATAGAGCTCTTGGTTATCCCACCACAGGAAGAAGCAACAAAATTTCCTTTCTCACAGCACCTTCACATGCTGCTGGCTAACTGCAGAGAAGCGAGGAGTAACTATAGAGCTCTTTTTAACCAGAATGAATAATTCTTATATCTTACTGATGTGGTATCTTCATTCAAGATCTGGAGCAAAGGCTCTGAATATTCAAGTTTGGGTTATGTTTTTGTCAAAAAATTAATTCCCAGCTATTTCCAGGGGAAAAATAGTTTGTCCGATATACACTGCTGTTGCTGCTGCTGTTTTCTGTTTGTCCTTTTTTTTTTTTTTTTTTTTTTTTAAACTTCTAATGCAGGCTGCGTCTATAGTGCTGTTAGGGTCAATCCTCAGGGTTTAGGCTTTACTAAATAGCTCTGCTGTGGGCAAATACTATTCTGGCAAATCACTTTGACTCCCTGAAATCTATACACTTTTGCCAACTTCCATTCAAGATAGTATTGGCTGTGAGCTATTAAGAGCTTACAGTATTTGAGCCTTAGTTTAGTCAAGGCTTGTGCCAAAAAAGCCGTTTTCTTCTTCCTCTGTACTTCCTACCCAAGTCATGAAATCAGGTATATGTATGAGACTGCCTGTTACTAATTGATGGCATGGGTAGGTCTGATGAGTTAACTCCAGGGAATGATTGTATTACTTCATTCTGATTAATTTGGTATAATTCTGTGTCTTTTTTTATTGTATATGCACAATAAATAAATAAATGTGAATAAATAAAATACTATGCCCAGTCTACTGTCTCAGTAAAGACAGAGGATTAGCTGATCCATGCCTGGTTTGTGTTGGAACACAATTGTCTTGGAATAACAATTGGAATGTAATTGTCTTGGAACATGATTGTCATGCCTCTGTAAGTCCCTTATGAAATTTCTAGCTTCATAAAACCTTCACGTAGTTATTCCAAAAAGAGCCATTTATGACAGTGTCAGCTACTAATATATTTAAATAGCATTTGTCGCTTTAACCTCTTGACTTGTTTTCATTTTTCCAGATGACATTTCCTTCATTTTTGTTAGTTTACAATTTACTCTAAATTTCATTTAGGAGAAATTATAAATTCCAGAAATCTATAGGTGTTTCTTTAAAAGGAAAGTGATTGCTTCTTCCAGATAATTTTTCATGGATTAGTTTGCAACTGTGTCCTACAGGCTGCCATTTTTTTACTTAAAAGAAAAAATCCCCCAAATGTTAAAATATATGTTGACTTGAAAGTAGGTTTGGGTTTTGTGGGGGGTTTTTTAAGTATTTTACATGTTACTGTTACTAGGAGACAGAAAAGAAGTTGAACTTATCCTTTATTTTCTACCAGGCTCACAAATGTGTGCTGCTTAAAAGTGGCAACTACTGCAGAAAACATCCTTTAGTTTAATTAACTTTCAATTATTTGTATTATGAAAAATAAGTTACTTTTATAATTATAATTTTAATTATTCTCCTTGTCAAAAATGTGTGCTCTGTAGGATCTCTCTGTTTATCATTTGTTTGTTTACAATAACACCACTTTATTTTTCTTCTCTTCTTTTTAAGAGAACAAGTACGATTTAATGGATTTGGGATTTTTATCTTCATTGTCTATCCTGGAGCATTTGTTGATCTCTTCACAACCCACTTGCAACTGATATCTCCAGTCCAGCAATTAAGGATATTTTGTGCAGGTAATAGTTTCTACTTTTTTATTAAATCTTGTCTTAGCACAGTTACTTATTCTACAGACATCATTTGTGAATCCTTGATAGAGAATTGAAGGTTTAAAATGAAGAAGGACAAAAGCTTCTCTTTACCTAGAGGTGATCCTTCTGTTCTGAACAGAAATTGTGATTTCACAAAATCATTTGATCATTACTGTCCATATTGTGCTGTTTTCTGGAGGAGAGACATCAGTTTCGAGGAACTTAAATGAGTACCTATTTCCTGTCACGAAAAATGTTATTATATCCTAGATCTGACTCAGAATAGTTGTACATAAGAAATTCCAGTTGTGTGGTTGGGGAAAAAAAATGTGGTTTCTGATCTTCCTCTCTCATAAGAAAAAGCCTTTACACCAGTGCTCAGGAGCGGAAGTTCCTTTGTCTTTTTTTTTTTTTTTTTTTTTTTTTTTTTTTTTTTTTTTTTTTTTTTTTTA